>ML664230.1:1466648-1514795 GCA_007570785.1 Antilocapra americana | reverse complement strand
ACTGAGCAGAGTTCCCTGTGCTGTCCAGCAGGTCCTTGCTGGTTCTCCATGTTAAATACAGCAGTATGTCCATGTCCATCCCAGACTCCCTGACTACCCCTTCTCCCATCCTTCCCCCTGGGAACCATAAGGTTATTACAGAGGACTGAGCAGAGTTCCCTGTGCTGTCCAGCAGGTCCTTGCTGGTTCTCCATGGTAAATCCAGCAGTGTGTCCATGTCCATCCCAGACTCCCTGACTATCCCTTCCCCCATCCTTCCCCCTGGTGACCATAAGGTTATTACAGAGTATTGAGCAGAGTTCCCTGTGCTGTCCAGCAGGTCCTTGTTGGTGTTCCATGTTAACTATAGCCTTGGGTACATATCCAGATATCCATCTGGACTGATGTGTGCCCTTCATTCAGAACTATTTCGATAACCAAACAAAAGACATTGTAGGAAAGAAATGAAAGACATCCAATCTTCTAAACCACTTTCCCCTTCAGAAGTAACTATCTACACAACCAGATTTAAAGCGGGATTTCCCACAATGATAGGCTCTTTCCTTGTTGAGTAGAAATCCTGCCAGGTTTGTTTTCCAGCAGTGGGTGTAGCTTGCAGCTCGCCCCGACCACGTGGGCAGGGGTTACACAGAGAGGGACTTAGGAAAGCCGTCTGCTTTAGCCTGGATTTAGAAGGTCTTTGTGGATATAGATATTCTGCCATATCATCCATTCTGCTGTGTCTGGGAGCAATTTCTTCACTTGACCTCCACTTTTAAGTGACAGGAACGGTTCTCTTTCTGATCTTGAGCCTGTGAAGTGTCCTTGCGGGAACACACGTCTGCCCTATGATAAGGGCGACCGTTGAGGTCAAGGCTTGTTCTCTGCAGAGACTCTTACTCAGAGACTGTTTCTTTTTTTATTTTACCTCCTAGAGTTTCTCCTGAACTGAGCGCTTTAGCTTTATGGTAACCATTTAACTGAATACACGGTGATCACAATAAAATATGTACAAATATACTATCCCAGTGTTTCAGCCCACTCCAGGATTCTTGCCTGGAGCATCCCACAGACAGAGGAGCCTGGACAGAGGAGTCCATGGGGCCACACAGAGTTGAACACGACTGAGCGACTAAACAATCGTTTCGTGGAAATGACAGCATCACATATTCAGGTAATAAGTAAAATAAATAGACCATAGAAAGGTCTTCCTTGGTGGGCCAGTGGCTAAGACTCTGTGCTTCCAATGCAGGGGGCCAGGGTTCGATCCCTGGTTATGGAACTAGATCCTACATGCTGCAAATAAAGATATGACTTGTGAAAGTGACAATCCTAAACGCTGCGCTGTAGGGAATGAGGGAAGAAAGGTGGAAAAAAAGAAGGAAGTTTGATTGGATTTTGAGCAAAACATAAAAAGATGAAGTAGGTTTGATTTCCCCAACCAGCAAGCTCAAAACCAGAGGCTTTTTTTTTTTTAATATTTGCCAGTTCATCTTCTTTCTAAACATGGACTTCTGGGGTAGCTCAGTCGGTAAAGAATCCACCTGCAATGTAGGAGATTTGGATTTCACCCCTGGGTCAGGAAGATCCCCTGGAGAAGGGCATGGCAACCCACTCCAGTACTCTTGCCTGGAGAACACCATGGACAGAGGAGTCTGGTGGGTGACAGTCCATGGGGTCATGAAGAGTTGGACTTAAATGAGTGACTAAACATATGAAGACCTTAACTGAGTAAGTGCAGTCCCAAAAGAAGGTCAGGGTGAACCCTTGGCTCTGATCTGACTGCCCAGAGAAGCTTGGAAATGTAGCTGTTTCATGAAGATTTTAATGGTACAACTGCTTTTTAAAATTTTTTTTTATTGGTTTTGCCATACAATGACATGATATCGCCATGGGTGTACATATGTTCCCCCTCCAGAACCCCCCTCCCTCCTCCCTCCCTCCTCCCTCCCCCCGGGAAATCTCCATGCACCAGCCCCAAGCATCAATCCTGGGCTGGCGATTGATTTCACATATGATAATTAACACGTTTCAATGCCATTCTCCCATATCATCCCACCCTTGCCCTCATCCACAGAGTCCACGAGTCTGTTCTATACGTCTGCGTTCCTTTTGCTGTCTCGCATGCAGGGTTCTCGTTACCATCTTTCTAAATTTCATATATATGCGTTAGTATACTGTATTGTTGTTTTTCCTTCTGGCTTACTTCACTCTGGATAATGGGCTCCAGTTTCGTCCATCTGAGTAGAACTGATTCAAATGGATTTTTTTTTTAATGCTGAGTAATATTCCATTGTGTATATGTACCACAGCTTTCTTATCCATTCGTCAGTTGATGGGCATCTAGGTTGCTTCCATGTCCTGGCTATTGTAAACAATGCCTCGATGAACATTGGGGTACACGTGTCTCTTTCAATTCTGGTTTCCTCGGTGTGTATGCCCAGCAGTGGGATTGCTGGGTCATATGGCAGGTCTATTTGCAGTTTTTTAAGGAATCTCCACACTGTTTTCCATAGTGGCTGTACTAGTTTGCATTCCCACCAACAGTGTAAGAGGGTTCCCTTTTCTTTAATGTTTGGCTGCACCCCACTGCATGTGGACCATAAAGAAGGCTGAGCGAGGAAGAATGGATCCCTTTGAACTGTGGTGTTGGAGGAGACTCTCGAGAGTCCCTTGGACTGCAAGGAGATCCATCATTTCTATAGTCTAAAATAAATGTTTAAAAAATGAAATAAATATAAAAGAAACAGCTAGTCATTACCTAGAAACAGCATAAAGCAAGAAATGTGCATTCAAATGACAATATACTATAACCGCATTTATTTGAGCATGTATCCCAGTATCCAACGACAAAGGTCAACAGTCCAAAACGGCAATCACTTTTGCACCAACCTGATTTTTCGGTTCAGAATCTTGCACAAACTGTGAGTGGCCTAGGTTGTGGATCTGAGCCTTTCAAACACCCAGTGGCAGAGGGACTTGGAAAGAAGCTGCGCGTTTTCAGGGTCTGGGTTCCAGCCTGTCGTCCCGATGTGATTTTCCTGTCGGTCATCTTGTAACCAGATGACATCCTGGTGGCTTCGTTAGCATCCGTAGCCCCGTATGCCCCCTTAGGTGTGGAGAGCAACAGTGTTCTCGTTTTCTTAAGAAAACAAGGTTCAACCATGTTTCCAGTCGCAAGTGGGCAACAGGTGGTCCAGTGTATCGTTCTCACGAAACCTCATGGTTTCCAAATTGAAAACACCTCGTGAGGTCTGGTGAGGGCTAAGGTATGCGGACCCTATTTAGTCAACATGTGATTCACTGTCCTCTTTCGTCCCTAATGACTGAAGCAGAAGTCGAGCCTTCTAGGAGCTTTGGAGCCAAGGAGGAAAGAGAGACAGAGCAGAGGAGAAGCTATTTCCTAGAGGGAACACTATCCAGGCTTCAGATGGACCTGTACATTGGCTGTTTCTTTTCTCCCCGGACAAATCTATTTTTCTCAATCCGTTCCTATCGCCCAAGTCAAGACTCACAACACAATATGGTTCTTTGATGGCTTTATTTACAAGCTTACATGTGTTTCTTAACCTGACACCACGTTGAGCTGACATTTCCAATGCTGTGGACATGGTTTTATTTCACGTTCAGTCCTTTCTGGGGGCTTTTCAGGTGACTCAGTGGTAAAGAATCTGCCTGCCAATGCAGGAGACACAGATTATAAACCTGGATTGGGAAGATCCACTTGAGAAGGAAATGGCAACCCACTCCAGTATTCTTGCCTGGGGAATCCCATGGACAGAGGAGCCTGGCGGGCTGCAATTCATGGGGCTGAAAAGAGTTGGGCATGACTGAGCACGCACACACACACAACACACAGTGTTTCTCACTGCCAGGTACCTTGTTAAATGCTTCAGTTCAGTTCAGTCACTCAGTAGCGTCCAGCTCTGTGCAACCTCGTGGACTGCAGTGCGTCAGGCTTCCCTGTCCATCAACAACTTCCAGAGCTTGCCCAAACCTATGTCCACTGAGTCAGTGATAACCATCTAGCCATCTCATCCTCTCTCGTCCCCTTCTCCTCCTGCCTTCAACCTTTCCCAGCATCAGGGTCTTTTCCAATGAGTCAGCTGTTCACATCAGGTGGTCAAAGTATTGGAGTTTGAGCTTCAGCATCAGTCCTTCCAATGAATATCTAGGACTGATTTCCTTGAGGATTGACTGGTTTGATCTCCTTGAATTCCAAGGGAATCAGATTCAGTCAAGGAGACCCAGATTCAATCACTGGTTGGGGAGATCCCCTGGAGAAGGGAATGGCAACCCACTCCAGGATTCTTACCTGGAGAATCCCATGGACAGAGGAGCCTGGCAGACTACAGTCCATGGGGTTGCAGAGTCAGACATAACTGAGCAAGATACAACACCTTAACTTTGAAAAGGAGAGGCATTTGAAAGAGATTTTCTTCCTAAAGGATCATTTGGAAAATGTACTAGATTTTGAGCTTTCTAAGCAATTGGGATTTTCTTTGGGAATTCAGAGTATTTAGACTTATTTTATTCCTCCAGTTCTGCAAAGACAAAAAGGTGTTCATGGAATCTAAGAAGAGAACAGAATAAGATTAACATGGACATGGCTTAAAAACAAACAAACAAAACAAGCAAACAAACACAAAACTCGATAACCAAATTTAGATTTGCAGCAAGATTATGTAAGAATGGAACTGACACAAAGAAAGCAGTCAGTTTTCTGGCATGTAAACAGATGGGACATTTTCCCAGAATGCAAAACAATCGGAGAAGAAATAGATGTAAATGGTGAGAGATTAAAATTATAAATGAGAAAGAAAAGGATCAACTTCTAATTAATGTTCCTGAAGATCATTTGAAAGCAAATGGAGCAGCAACAATAGTCAAGATTTGTCACCAAAGGAGAATTTTACTCAAGTGAGAAAAGGACATGATTCTAGCTTGAATGGCTTCACTTGGGTTTCAGGGTAAGTTAATAAAAGTGAAATCAAATCGAGGCATGCTGTGCTGAAATAAAAGTAAAGAAGCATCTCTAAGTCCCCTGGTAGACAAAGCAGGTGACAAAGGGAGCCAGATGGAAATGGTCTCAAGATACTGGGCAGCACCAGCTGCAAAAAGATCTAGTAACATCTACAGCGGCTTAGACAGTGTATTAAGAAGCAGAGACATCACTTGCTACAAAGGTCTGTTTAGTCAAAGCTATGGTTTTCCCAGTAGTCATGCGTAGTGGTCCATAAAGAAGGCTGAGCGCCAAAGAATTGATGCTTTTGAACTGTGTGCTGGAGAAGACTCTTGAGAGTCCCTTAGACTGCAAGGAGATCCAACCAGTCAATCTTAAAGGAAATCGACCCTGAAGATTCACTGGAAGGACTGATGCTGAAGCTGAAACTCCAGTACTTTGGCCACCTGACTTGAAGAACCGACTCATCTGAAAAGACCCTGATGCTGGGAAAGATTGAAGGCGGGAGGAGAAGGGGACGACAGGGGACGAGATGGTTGGATGGCATCACCGACTCGATAGACGTGAGTTTGAGCAAGCTCCAGGAGCTGGTGGAGGACAGGGAACCCTGGCGTGCTGCAGTCCACGGGGTCACAAAGAGTCGGACACGACTTAGTGACCCACAACAACATGGAGGCTGCCCAGGTGACGCTAGTGGTGAAGCATCTGCCTGCCAGTGCTGGAGACCTGGATTCAATCCCTGGGTCGGGAAGATCACCTGCAGAAGGGCCTGGCAATCTACCCCAGTGTTCTTGCCGAGGAATACCCTGGACAGAGGAGCCTGGCGGGGCTACAGTCCATGGGGTCGCCACGAGTCAGAGTCAGCCGAGCCCTTGCACGCACATAGAAACAATGTCTATAGAAAGTGGGAGTGTAACTGCCTCTTTGAGATCCTGATTTCAGTTCTTTTCGAAATATCCTAAAGGAGGATGCTGGCTCTCATGGTAGTTCCTTTTTTTAATTTTTTGAAGATAGTATGTTTTCCATAGTGTCCACCAGTATACATTCCCAACTGCATTCAAGAGTGGAGTTTCTCAACATCCTCATCCACATGTCATTGTTTGGTTTGCTTTTGGATCAGGAGCCATCCTAACAGGGGTGAGATGATATCTCTCTGTAGTTTCTACTTGCATTTTTGTGACAGCGGCTGGTGGTAAGCATCTTTTCACATCAGTTCTGTTCCGTCACTCAGTCGTGTCCAGCTCTTTGTGACCCCATGGACTGTGGCATGCCAGGCTTCCCTGCCCATTACCAACTCCCAGAGTTTATTCAAACTCATGTCCATTGAGTCGGTGATGCCATCCAGCCATCTCATCCTCTGTCGTCCCCTTCTCCTCCCGGCTTCAATCTCTCCCAGCATCAGGGTCTTTTCCAGTGAGTCAGTTCTTTGCATCAGGTGGCCAAAGGATTGGAGTTTCAGCTTCAGCCAGTTGCTTCTTTGTATCTCTTCCTTGCACACATGTCTGTTGGATTGAAATAAGCCTAAGTTATATTACTCCACTTACTTGAAGCCTTTTAAGTAGTGATACTCCTAGAAGCAGAGACTACAGGAGTGGGTCATGCTCGAGGCTGGGGAAATGGAAAAATAAGGTTTCAGTTATGCAAGATGAGTAAGTTCTCCAGATGCTCTGTAAAACACAGCACCTGCAGCTCACAAGACGGAATTGTGCACTCAGAAGTTGTTGAGAGCAGATTTCATGTCGAGTGCTCTCACCGCAAAACAGAGAAAAGATGGACATGAAGACATAGGAGGAGGCTGACACGGCTGTGAGCTTGATTGTGCGTATCATGTCACAGCTGTTTGCACGTGTCCGAGCTCATCACATTACACCCTTGCAGTCTGTAGAGGCCTTTGTGTGGGAGCCATGTATTCATAAATACGCTGGGAGACGCTCACCCGCTGAAAGCATTCAGAGTATCAGAACCAGAATGACTTGGGAGAGGATTAATTTGGAGATTGTGATTAACATCGACGCAGGACCGAGCTTCCCTGGCGGCTCAGGCTGTAAAGAGTCTGCCTGCAACGCAGGAGACCCAGGTGTGATCCCTGGGTCAGGAAGATCCTGTGGAGAAGGGAATGGCAACCTGCTCCAGTATTCTTGCCTGGAGAATCCCATGGATGGGGGAGACTGGCGGGCTACAGTCCATGAGGTGGCAAAGAGTCGGACACGACTGAGCGACTGTGTATAAAAAGAGGTAAATAACCAGGACTGACTGTGTAGCACAGAAAGCTATAGTCAATATATTGTAATAGACTATAATGAAAAGAATCTGAAATATAAAGTTTGTTACACATTTGTGATCAACATATATATACTACCATACATAAAACTGGTAAATAAGAAAGACCTACTATATAGGGAGATATATCTAACATCTTGTAACAACCTAGAATGGAAAAAATATGAAAAGAGTGTATATATACACACACACACATATCTATATATGTATATAAATGTATAAATCACTGTTGTACACTTGAAATTAACATAACATTGTAAATAAACTCTACTTCAAGTTGTTAAAAAGTAGAATGAAAAATAGCATACTACATTCAAGGCCAAAAAAAAAGATACCAAATAATTTATTTGAAAATCAATAGCATGGCTTTTTTTTTTTTCATTTCTGAAAGCTGTAACATGGTCTCTCAAGGAAACACTGAGGAAAGTATTTTAATAAAGAGCTTGCCTATTTAAAAACTCTCAACCAGATAATGGGATTTTTTTTTTCCATTTAAAAACTGCTAATCTGTATCAAAGGAGTCTTGCCAAAAAAGAACTGGGAATCTTTCATGAATTTATAGGCACCGTTTGCCAACCTGATCCAATTTTTCTCTTGTTGAAGCTGCTTCATTAATTTAACGTGCAAGAAATAAATATTTGATGTGCAATTAGCTGGAGATTATTATGGCCATGATGGAAACTTTCCAAATAAACAGCTGCTTCAGCACTTTAAATGCATGAAAAGCAAGGCACAGAATGGAAAATATAATGACACACCAGCTCTACAGAGGAAAAAAGTTAACATATTCAATTAGTTCGAAAGACAGGTCCTCGTCTACAAGTTTGGTGATGGTTTATCAAAGCAGAACCACAAAAAAAAAAAAAAAGCTGCCAGAGACAGGGCCAAATGCCCATCCACCTGAATTTTCATGGAAATGTTTGCCTAGAGATGTAAGACATTTCTACCCAAGAAGAAAATGTTATGGAAATAGATATGGCCCAGTTCCAACAACTCTTTCAGCATAGCCATTTTATCCATACATGTGTGCGTAGTCGCTCAGTCGTGTCTCACTCTTTGCAACCCCATAGACTGTAGCCCGCCAGGCTCCTCTGTCCCCAGGCAAGAATACTGCAGTGGGTTGCCATTGCCTTCTCCAATACATACGTATTTGTAGACATATACACTCATGTGAGTGTTCAGTAATGTCTGATTCTTGGAGAGCCCGTAGACTGTAGCGCCAGGCTCCCCTGTCCATGGGATTCTCCAGGCAAGAATACTGGAGTGGGTTGCCATGCATTCTTCCAGGGGATGTTCCCAACCCAGGCATGGAACCCGGGTCTCTTATGCCTCCTGCGTGGGCAGGTGGATTCTCTCCCACTAGGGCAACCTGGGAAGTGCCAGCAAAATAACAGAGAGAATCTCTGGAGGTGGTAAAAATCTGGCTTGTGATTACACGTCCAAGTCTCCAAAGAGTCACTGGGAAGTGTCCACAATATACCAGCATTCTGCTGCAGGTCTCTAGAAAACTGACTCCCGGGCGGATGAGTGGGTTGTCGGGACTCTGTCACATTCCCAGATGAAAGTCTGCAGTCCATTGCATTTTACATTTGCTCTGCTCCGAAACACCCCTTTGGTTCAAGGGAGGTCAGAATCTGTTATTGTTTCTCTCAGCTTCCCTTTCTGCCTCCATGAGCCAGAGGCATGTACACAAACCAGAAGCCAAAGAAGAAAAGCTCTGGTTGAACATATTTTTGTCCGGGTGGAAGTAAAATGTCTTGTGATGTATTGATGCAGACTGTCTTCGGTAATGTTCTCATGACATCCAGTCTGGTTAATGCACCGTCTTCCGGATCTGTGCTTCCCCGGTGGCTCAGTGGTAGAGAACCCGCCTGCCAGTACAGGAAATTTGGGTCAGGAAGGTTCCCTGGAGGAGGAAATGGCAACCCACTCTGGTATTCCTGCCTGGAGAATTCCATGGCCAGAGGAACCTAGTGGGCAACAGTCCAGGTGGTTGGAAAGTGTCTGACACAACTGAGCACCACATAGCAAAACAATAAATGATGTCTGTTGCTTTCCAGCCCATTCCTATTGGAGCTGATTGTCGGGAAGTTAAATATAACCAATGCACAAGTGAAAGAACTGCGGCCACTTACTCCATCAGTGTGTTTTCAGCGTATACAGTACCAACGCTACCCGGACATGTGGTTTTGTTGCCACCATATCCTACTGACTTGTCCATGACGCAGTAGGAAAAAGGGATGTACTATACACATCTTGGCGTGAAACTAGAGCCTAAGTCATTTCCCGCTGCCCGGGAGCTGACATTATTAAACGGAACCTGGGGACAGAGGCATAAATTAGCCCCGTAAAGTAGCAGCCAGGGCGACTCGGGAAGCTATTCATCCAACACTTGTATATTGGGAACTGCTGAGCGCTGGGCTATGGTTTTCCCAGTAGTCAGGTATGGATGTGAGAGCTGGACCACTAAGAAAGCTGAACGCTGAAGAATTGATGCTTTTGAACTATGGTGTTGCAGAAGACTGTTGAGAGTCCCTTGGACTGCAAGGAGATCCAACCAGTCCATGCTAAAGGAGATCAGTCCTGGGTGTTCATTGGAAGGACTGATGCTGAAGCTGAAGCTCCAGTATTTTGGCCACCTGATGCAAAGAGCTGACTCACTGGAAAAGACTCTGATGCTGGAAAAGATTGAGGGCAGGAGGAGAAGGGGACGACAGAGGATGAGCTGGTTGGATGGCATCACCGACTCGATGGCCATGGGTTTGGGTAAACTCTGGCAGTTGGTGATGGACAGGGAGGCCTGGTGTGCTGCAGCTCATGGGGTCAAAAAGAGTCGGACACGGCTGAGCGACCAAACTGAACTGAGCACTGGGCACTTTGACCTCTGTGCTATGAATTCAGCTGGGATCCCACGGACCCTGCGATCAGGGTGCTTATATTCCTCTAGATGGGGGCCAGCAACATGCTAGCAAACAAATAAACTGTTTCTGATAAAGAAGCTTGCAGGGACTCCAGTGGGTAAAAATCTACCTGCCAGAGCAGGGGACACGGGTTCAATCCCTGGTCCAGGAAGATCTCACCTGACGCAGAACAACTAAACCCGTGTATCACGGCTGTTGTTTGAGCCTGTACTCTGGAGCCCGGGAGCCCTGGAGCCTGTGTCTCAGGACAAGAGAAAGGACTCCAGTGAGAAGGGGGTGTGCTGCAACTTGATAGGGGCCCTCACTGTCCACAGCTAGACAACAGCAACAGAGACTCGATGCAGCCAGAAATAAATAGAAGTTTAAAAAGGAAAGAAAAAGGGCAGAACACAGCCAGGTGGAGGGGCTGAAGGGAACCCGGACCTTGCAAGTATCAGAGACTTCTTGGGGAAAGTGGCCCTGAAGCTGAGACCTGTGATGGAAGGGGGACTGGCAGGGTGGGACGGGTCAGGGAGGTTGGCGGAAGAGGGAGACTTGGGGGGGGGGACAAAAACTGTAGGGAGCGAGGGAAGGAGCTGGGCAAGGAGACTTCTGGATTCCTTCTGGAGTCGTACTGCTATGACTCCAAGGGGAAGTGGCTGGCCAGTGTTGCAGGCAAGAGGCTCGGTGCTTCTTGGATGTGGCTTAGCCATGACTTGACTGCCGCGTGCGTGGTGGCTGGACCAGCGTGGAAGGAAATGGGCTGGCCAGGGAGGAGACTGCAGACGGCGGCTCGCTGTTCTTGGGTTCTGTATTTTGCAAATCCACCCTCTCCGCTGCAGTCTGTTCTTAACCGTTTGGTCAGTCTTGGAGGTTCTTTTGGGGTCACTCATGGACTTGGCTCATCGCAACGCCCTGCTTTCTGATTTCAGCTTTCAGGCTGTGGACCGGTGTCTTTTTGAGGACTCCGTAGAATTGCGTTTTTCACATTTGTATGTTTTTTATTAACGGTGTCCCTCTAGGAAATGGCCCCTCATCATGGTGTTTTAATGCTGTCCGCTATAGGGAAGGAAGCCCCAGAAGACTGTGATGTGCCTTAGGTGGGAAATACTTGAGTTAGACAAACTCCTTGCAGGCTTGAGTTGCCTTGTGGATGGCCTCGAGTCCCAGATGGATGACTCAAAAATCAGCATGAAATAGTTCAGTTCAGTCATGTCTGACTCTTTGTGACCCCATGGACTGCAACACTTGAGGCCTCCCTGTCCATCACCAACTCCCAGAACTTGCTCAAACTCATGTCCATCAAGTCGGTGATGCCGTCCAACCATCTCATCCTCTGTCATTCCCTTCTCCTCCCGTCTTCAATCTTTCCCAGCATCAGCGCCATTTCCAACGAATCAATTCTTCGCATCAGGTGACCAAAGTATTGGAGTTATGAAATATAAAGTACTGGGTGTATGAAATAAGGTGCCTATAAACAGATGCATGCTTCATACCAGGTTATGTGTTGATCTCCTGATGAAAATGTTGTGAGCAGTGGCTCCCAGAAACCTATACTTCCCTAGGAGAAACGATCCAGCATTCACTGGTTCAGCTTTTGCAAGGACTTTGTAGAACGTGTAACAGTGACAAGACTTAGCTCTATTTCAGGAGGTCCAGGGGAGAGGCATTATGAAGTGAAAAGGCCGAGTGTCAGTCACTCAGTCAGGTCCAGCTTTTTTTGACCCTCTGGACTGTAGCCCACCAGGCTCCTCTGTCCTTGGGATTCTCCAGGCAAGAATACTAGAGTGGATTGCCATTCCCTTCCCCGGGGATCTTCCTGACCCAGGGATCCAACCCAGGTCTCCCACACTGCAGTCAGGCAGACTCTTTACCATCTGAGGCACCAGGAAGGCTATTATGGGGTCAGCGGTGGTTACGCTTGGTCATGTGATAAGGTGTGACTGTGACCTGGATGTCAGTTATGAGAAATCCAGCAGCATCCCCGGGTGGTGATGCTGAGTGTAGAGCCAGGAAGCATGTCTTCCAGTGGAGACAGTCCCTTGAGGGTTTATGAAGATGGTGGACATTGCGGATAAGGCAGCTTTTGACCTGCAGCTTCAAAGCATGGGTTAGTGGATTACACAGTCATATATATTTCTGTGGGAATTGTTATGTTCACGTGGCTCAGGACAGTGCCTCTCAGGAAACTTAGAAGCAGATTTGACTCATTTCTCCCAGTATTTTTTCGATTGAAGTCTACTTGGTTTAAGTGAAAGTAGCTCAGTCCTGTCCGACTCTTTGTGACCCCATGGACTATACAACCCACGGGATTCTCCAGGCCAGAATACTGGAGTGGGTAGCCTTTGCTTTCTCCAGGGGGTCTTCCCAATTGAGGAATCGAACCCAGGTTTCCTGCACTGAAGATGATTCTTTACCTGCTGAGCCACAAGGGAAGCCCAAGAATACTGGAGTGGGTAGCCTATCCCTTCTCCAGGGCATATGCCCAAGCCGGGGATCAAACCCAGGTCTCCTGCTTTGCAGGCGGATTCTTTACCAGCTGAGCCACAAAGGAAGCTCATAGTTGATTTAAAACTTACTTCAATGAAAAATATATATATATTTATATATTCATAAAATATACTTATTTTAAGTGTATATATATATATATATACTTCAATTAAAATACCCTGGTGGCTCAGATGGTAACGAATCTACCTGCAGGAGATGCAGGAGACCCGGGTTCAATCCCTGGGTCAGAAAGAGCCCCTGGAGGAGGAACGGGCAACCCACTCCAGTATTCTTGCCTGGAGACTCCCATGGACAGAGGAGCCTGGCAGACCACAGTCCATGGGGTCGCAAAAGATTTGGACATGACTTCGTGACTAAACACACATACACCCAAAAGAAATATCCCGTCCTTGGACCTCATCCCCTCACTCAGGAACATCTTAGACCTTCCAGACTCCCAGGTTCTTGTCCGTCCAGGAGGACCCTGCGATGAGATTACTAGACCTCGGGCCCGGAGTTGTCACCAAGATTAAGCTCTGCTGTTTCAGGTCAAGCTCTTGACTTCCTAGGGTCTCAGTTTGCAGTTTGAGAAGAGGACTGAAAGCAAAGCAAGCGCCAAACTATAGTCCTGCCCTCCCAACCCCACTGTAGCCACCAATGCGGCTTCAAGGGTCGTATACTTACTGCAGATGTCGATGTTCCGGTCCCGTGAAAGAAGAAGACCAGAAGTGACTGTGTTCCTACTTTGTGCCAAGACCTCTTAAAATAACTCAAAATAATTGGGTGAATTGCTCCCCCAAACAGTTTAGGGATACTATACTCCAGACTGATAAATGATTTTCTCAGCAGAACAGAAATGCAAACCCAAATCTTGCTTTTGCCACGATTTCAGGTGAACTCAAAAGACATTGTTGTTGCTCAGTCCCACGGTTGTTTGATTAAATTCTTTTTTCTTTAATTCGGAGCATTTCATTCATAGTCATCAGCCCATCAAGACCTTGGTTTGGCATTCCTTAAGCAGTCTCTGCCACCTTTCCTTGTACCGTTCAATAACATCTTCTAATATAGCACAGTTGCCTCTTTTTAAATTGAATTAATTTTTTAATTGAACAATCATTGCCTCACAGAATTGTGTTGGTTTCTGCCAAACTTCCACATGAATCATCACGGCCTGCCTTTTGTAGTTCATAACTTATCAGGTGGCTGATCAATCCAAGCAGCCTTAAGCAAGAATTACAGGTACTTATCTCACGCGTTTATCGATTTTATTGCTGATGACCATAAAACTGGCTGACAACTTTTTGCCTAATCATATTTCAGGTGTAGTATTCAGTGAAAACATACTTTTTAACCTCCAGGGAAAACATACGCAGCACACAAAAATACATGGAACTAAACCTTTATTCTTTGGCAATCTAGGGTTCCTCTATTAGAGATTCATGTTAAAAAAATAATAATAAATCATGGTACTTAATACTATGCTGTCAGATGTACATGTCAGATCATTGTTATAACTGCCTCTGTTGACTTATGTCTTGTTTGCTTATTATAACATTTTGCCTGTGCCCTGGAGTAAGGAAACCGGTTATATTTTTATTAGCTTACTTTAATGCACTGTTTAGAATGAACATACTTAATATACCTATATTGACTATGCGCCAACTTGTAATAAAACTAGGGCTTCCCCGGTGGCTCAGACAGTAAAGAATCTGCCTGCAATGCAAAAGACCTTGATTCGATCTCTGGGTTGGGAAGATTCCCCCTGGAGAAGGGAATGGCAATCCACACCAGTATTCCTGCCTGGAGAATCCCCATGGACAGAGGAGCCTGGTGGGTCTCAAAGAGTCGGACACGACTGAAGGAATAATACAACGATACCACCAGTAAAACTGTATTTAAATATATTTCAAATACCATTTTGCATATAGTATATGAGCTAATGATTCTAATCCCTTTATATGTAGGTGGGTATCTGTAGATACTTATATAAAATAAACATGTATGTATGTATATGCATTCACATAGGACATCTGTATAACTTGAAAAAGTATATATATATATATTATGTGATAAAATTTTAAATTATATGGCACCAGGAAGCTATGACCAATATTAGTATGGACTATAAAGGGGTAAATTCGTACTGTCAAACCAGTCAGTCCTAAAAGAAATCAGTCCTGGGTGTTCATTGGAAGGACTGATACTGAAGCTGAAACTCCAGTCCTTTGGCCACCTGATGCGAAGAGCTGACTCATTGGAAAAGACCCTGATGCTGGGAAAGATTGAGGGCGGGAGGAGAAGGGGACGACAGAGGATGAGATGGTTGGATGGCATCACCGACTCGATGGACATGAGTTTGAGTAAACTCTGGGAGTTGTGACGGACAGGGAAACCTGGCGTGCTGCAGTCCATGGAGTTGCAAAGAGTCGGATACGACTTAGCAACTGAACAAGAAGTACATAATTTACTTAAAGACTCACCCTTTAAATGAATAAACAGTGAGTACATTCCAGTCACAGAATTTAAAAATTGTCCGTGATTTTAAGCTTTAATCCCCTTAATACACAGCAGACATCCACTGGAGATGGTCTTATACTCCTGTGGTTAACAGCACCGTTTTGAACATCCAATAAAACTTAATGAAATAATATCTTACAAATGACAGAATTAATGTCCATTAACTATTTAATTGTACCGTCCATGGCTCCTCGCAACCACACAGAAGGGAGACAGACTCATAATATTCCCGTCCTAACTTTACTTTTTATTACCTGCTCTTCCCTCCAGACAAATACAGTGTTCAAATTAATGAAGTCCGGCGTGTAGTACGGAGTCATTGCATTTGAAGTGCAGAGGCAACTCTGGGTGTTCAGGAATGGAAATGGAAAGTGAGAGTCACTCAATCGTGTCTGACTCTTTGGAGTATACAGTCCATGCAATTCTCCAGGCCAGAATACTGGGGTGGGTGGCCTTTCCCTTCTCCAGGGGATCTTCTGAACCCGGGGATCTAACCAGGTCTCCCACATTGCAGGCAGATTCTTTTTTTTTTTTTTTCCCTCCCTTTTATTGTTTTTCTCATACAATGCCATGATATCACCATGGGTTTACATATGCTCCCCCTTCAGAAACCCCTCCCTCCTCCCTCCCTCCTCCCTCCCCCCCGGGAAATCTCGATGCACCAGCCCCGAGCATCAATCCTGGGCTGGCGATTGATTAGGCATATGATAATTAACATGTTTCAATGCCATTCTCCCATATCATCCCACCCTTTGCCTCATTCACAGAGTCCGTGAGTCTATTCTATACATCTGCGTTCCTTTTGCTGTCTCGCACACTGGGTTCTCGTTACTGTCTTTCTAAATTCCATATATATGTGTTAATATACTGTATTGTTGTTTTTGCTTCTGGCTTACTTCACTCTGGATAATGGGCTCCAGTTTCGTCCATCTGAGTAGAATTGCTTCAAATGAATTTTTTTTTAATGCTGAGTAATATTCCATTGTGTATATGTACCACAGCTTTCTTATCCATTCATCAGTTGATGGGCATCTAGGTTGCTTCCATGTCCTGGCTATTGTAAACAATGCAGCGATGAACATTGGGGTACACTTGGCTCTTTCAATTCTGTGCAGGCAGATTCTTTACCAGCTGAGCCACCAGGGAAGCTCTAAGAGGCAGGAAATTGGAAAGTCATTTCTGGAGACCAAGTGAAGACAGGGTTGAGGGCAGCTCGTGACGATGGTGGCTTTCCAGTGTGGGCAAGGGGATGGACTGCCTGGGCTGAGGGGCTGAAGGAGGAAAGCTTAAAAGCCTTCCCCTGATGTGTTTGCTGCAGAGTCCAAGGGAGAGGTGGGATACCCAGGCTGACTGCTGAATGCCCCCCAGGGGGCATCCCACAAACTGGGGTGGGAGTCTAGACCCTTCCAGAACCTGGGTGGGTGTGGCTGTGCTGCATGCTCTTTTAGTGGTTTTGGTTCAAGATGGGGAATTGATGTGTTTGCAGCCTCCCTGGCCAAGCCATGCCTCTCTGACAGACTCTCCTCGGGCTGGACAAAATGCAGCTTCTGTCAGCTTCCCTCCCCTCTGCCCCAGGATTTCCTTTGGCTGAGACATTTCTTAAAGAATGTGAGAAGCTACAATTCATCTGTATTGAAAATGTCATGTAGGCGTGTGCAGGTGTGTGTGCTGGAAACCCCACCAAGTGGAGAAGTGAATTCCATGACCTCAGCGGCCTCATCTCCGAGGACTGGCCTCGAAGAGATGGGAACAAAGCGACCTCGGAACTGAAGGTTGTGCGCTCAGTCGCTTCAGTCGTGTCCGACTCTTGGTGACCCCCTGGACTGCAGCCCGCCAGGCTCCCCCGTCCGTGGGATTCTCCAGGCAAGGATACTGGAGTGGGTTGCCATTTCCTCCCCCAGGGGATCTTCCCCACCCAGGAATCAAAGCTGCGTCTCCTGCGTTGCAGACAGATTCTTTACTACCAAACCATCTGGGAAGCCACCCTCCTAAGCTTCCTGGTTAGCAGTCTCTCTCTCTTCTTGTTTGACAAAGATCTACTTTAAATTTCAGCAAGGGAATTCCCTGGCAGTCCAGTGGCTGGGACTCTGTGTTTTCACTGCAAGGGACACCAGTTTGATCTCTGCTCAGGGAGGCAAGATGCTGCAAGCCAACAGGTGAGGCGAAAAATAAAAAAATCAGGCAAAAATTGCATTCGGGAATATTCAAGTGATATTAAACCTTTTTTATACACCCGTGGCTGATTCGTGTCGGTGTATGGCAAAAACCAACACAAAATTGTAAAGTAATTTGCCTCCAATTAAGATAAATTAATTAATAATAATTTTCTTTTGCTTTGGGTTGGCTTTGCTACCTGACAGTGCATCTAGCTGAACGCTGAATTTGACCATAAAACAGAAGAAAATCCTAAGAGTTCCACGGGGAGGGGGTCCATGAGGCCCTGGAACATTCTGAGAGCTTCACAGAAACCAATGATTGGGTACCACTAAGAAGAGAGGTCAGACAAGCTGATGGAGACGCTGTGAAATGTCATCTCTCTCATTCTGCCAAAGAACGTCCCTGATGGTGATCAGAGTCATAAAAATTAATTACATCTTAAACAAGGGTACACGCAGAGGTAGAAGAGTCAGCTTCCGACCCCGGCATCTTCAAGGGGTTCCCAGTTACAGAGGTAAAGGGAAGACCCATCAGGTGAGACTGGAAGCCTCTTTAGGAGGATGAAAGATGATTCCCTAAGGCTTGAGTGTCAACAGTGATAATTACAAGTGCCACCATGATGGGACCAGCCAGACTGGCTATAAACAAGTCAAGAGCCTCAGGGTGGAGTTGAGGTACCTGAACTAAAGATAACCTTTGCTCAAGCATTAATGTGGGTGTTTTCCAAACATTAGATCTAATCTATGCAACACAGCTCTGTCATTGGTGTTGCTTTAGTTGCTACATTGCGTCCGACTCTTTTGCAACCCCATGGATTCTAGCCCGCCAGGCTCCTCTGTCCATGGGATTTCTCAGGCCAGAATACCGGAGTGGGTTGCCCTTGCCTCCTCCAGGGGATCTTCCAGACCCAGGGATTGAACACGCATCTCCTGCATTTGCAGGCGAATTCTTGACGGCTGAGCCCACCGGGGAGGCCCCACAGTGGAGCTTTACTGAAAGTATCACCGTGGTGTAAAGGGCCTGCATGGATTTCCCTGGAGGTACTCTGGTTAAGACTTCAGCTTCCAGTGCCGGGAGTCTGCATTTGATCCCTGGTTGGAGAGTTAAGACCTCACATGCCTTGGGTCTAAACTACCAAAGTATAAAACAGAGGCCATATCATAACAAAATCAATAAAGACTTTAAAAATGGTCCACATCAAAAAAAATAAATAAATAAAAGGCTTACAATGAAAATAAAGGACGAATGTGACTCTAGAAAGGATGGGACGAGAATTCTGGGATAGCCTGTGGGGAAATGTTTTGTAATTTTTATCATCTAAAACAGCAGGTTGTAGGTGCCTTCTCTGTGAACATGGTCACCACATCCTGAAATGCTCTTCCACGGTCAAATTCATCCAGAGACTGAGAGAGGTGAGTGTTCGAGAAATGCCTTAAAGACCCCAGCTGTCTCTGCTGTGTGCCTCAGGGAACTCAAACATGGGCTCCGTGTCAACCTAGAGGGGTGGGATGGGGCGGGAGACGGGAGGCAGGTTCAAGAGGGAGGGGATGTATGTATGCCTATGGCGGATTCCTGTTGAGGTTTGGCAGAAATCAGCAAAATTCTGTAAAGCAATGATCCTTCAATTAGAAAATAATAATAATAAAAAAAAACAAGAGCTCAGCTGTCTACTGGTGAAACCCTTGACCCCTCTCGTGTGGACACAGTGCCTGCGGTTTAAAATGTCTCTTCAGAGACTCACACGAGCGTTACTGGGGAAAGGGTGATAACTATTCTCATCGACACCCAGGCACAGGTTCACAGCTCGTGACAGTGGAGGTCTGGTGGCGCGCTGCTCAAAAAGCCACTAAAGAGCCAGGCTGGGGGAGAGGAAACTTAGCTGTATTTTGCATAAACAGCTTTTATTTTGGGTAAAAACTTTTTGGACCGAGCCGAGGATGGCCGTCAACTCGCAACCCGCTGACGAGATGCTGAGGGGAGAATCTGCTCTCGAGCTGGGGATCAACGTTTAATCCTAGAAATGAGAACGTGCAGAAGCAAAGGAAAACAGCCAAAGGGGACGAGTAATAACAGCTTAGTCATTAAGCAAGATCAAGGCGCTTGGGTTGCTCCTCGGGAGCTGTAGAGAATCCTCCGCGCTGCGTTGTAGACACCGAAACCCCACCAGGTGGAGAAGTGAATTACACGATGACCACACTGTAGCCATGATGCCAGCCGCCTCATTTCCGAGAACGGGCCTCAAAGAGATGGGAACAAAGTGACCTCAGACCTGCAGATGTGTGCCCGGTCGCTGCAGTCCTGTCTGACTCTTGGCCCCCCCCCGTGGACTGTAGCCCAGCAGCCTCCTCTGTCCGTGGGATTCTCCAGGCGAGAGTTGTGGAGTGGGCTGCCATGCCCTCTCCCAGGAACTGAAGATTAACTGTACCCAAAACAATAAAGATGATGCCGGGCAAACCACCGATGACCCATTTCGGGATGACGGTCAGAGCTGACGAGCTGACTCTGGTGTTTCCGCATGAAGCCCCCTCCCTCTGTCTATAAAAGCTCTTGCCCCCTGATTGTCAGTGGCCGGGGAGCCAGGTTTTGGATAGAAGTGTGTTCTCTACCCGCCCAACCCCACCACTGCCGATATTCAAAATACAGCCAAGTGTCCTTTCCACCAGCCTTGCTCTTTATTGGCTTTGGAGCAGCGAGCCGCCAGACCCCGCTGTCAGTTACATTTTGAATATTACTCACGTCTTCCTCGTCATCTATGAATGCACCGGGTTGTCACTGTGGCTAGTCACTCCCCTTTCCTTCCGTCTGGTAAAGACGAGCTCAGATATTCCTGGAGTCATTACATAGCACTCTATCGTCTCATTTCCTGTAGTGGCTCAAGTCCCAAGGTTTATTTCCAGTTTGTCATTCCCAGCTCCACATTTAACAGTGTTCTGTGCATTCAACTACAGTAAAATGATTTCCTACTGCCCAGTCTGCAGGCAGAGATTTGTACCAATTTTGCCCTTTTTAAAAAAAAAAAAAATTTTTAATTTTTTAATCAGTTCTTCCCAGAAGGCAGTTGGCTGAGGCTTAGAGAGTCTGGTCTCTCACAGACTAAGATGCGCTTTGCACGTGGACACGTCTATCCTTGTTCCTGACGTTAATGCTCTTGTAGGCTCCGGGGGGCCAGGCCGACAACACAGAGCTTGAGGAATGAGTCGTTTCCATATGGATTTTTCTTTTTAATGTATGAAAGAACGACAGGGAAGCGTTTTTGTCGTGCTGCTGATGAAACCAGGAACATGTACAGAAGCTGTGATAAGTGACGTTGCTTTGTTCTGTATTCACATAGAAGGCCATGTTTAGGGGTAAATATTATTAATTCTCTGGCCCTGGCCGAGAAGAGCAGTTTGAATAAGGAAGGGAATTCTCGAAGTAAAGACAGAAAATCACCCCCCACCACCACCCCTGCTGCAATGATGTGGAGTTGTCAAGAAAGAATCATCCAGCTCACTGCGGATGGAGTCTCTCCGAAGGGATTAAAGAAGAAAGAAAGCCACTCAGAAGGGGCTCTGTTATTCTCCCTCTTCCCTGGCAAACGGCTTCCCCAAATACCAGATAGAGAAAGCGCTGAAACAGAGGCCAGACTGAAATCTGTTGTTGCCAGGGGAAGGTTGTACCTGGTTAGACTGGTGTGTCTGGAGACTGAAAAAAAATAGGGTGGGAAATAAAAAGGAATAGGGTGAGACACTGCAGAGGCTTGGGAGAAAAGTGTGCAGTCTTTAGTGGAGTCAGCAGGCTTTCACTGGACCTCACCGATGCACACTTCCTGGGTCTTCAAGAATGTGTCACCCGAGAGGCTGATATTCTACGCGTGTCTTTTCCTGTTGTTATTCAGTTGCTAAGTGCCATCTGACTCTGCGACCGCATGGACTGCAACACACCAGGCTTCCTGTCCATCACCAACTCCAAGAGTTTTCTCAAACTCATGTCCGTTGAGTCAGTGATGCCATCCAACCATCTCATCCTCTGTTGCCCCCTTCACCTCCTGCTGTCTCTTTCCCGGCGAGATCCCTGTTTCAGTAGAGTTTTTGTGACTTTGCCAATGAATCCGTGTCCAGGTCATCTGTCACTCATAAAAGTTCACGTAATAAAACATTCCTAGAATTTTAGGTTGAAGGTTGGCAGAGGGTAAGGGGAAAGAAGAGATAGGTTTCTTTAAATAAGCATGTATATTTCCTCTTATGAGCAAAACCAAACATAAGCCCTGTGAATCTCTCTTTAGGGCTTCCCCGATGGCTCAGATGGAAAAGAATATGCCTGCAATGCAGGAAAGCTAGGTTCAATCCCTGGCTCAGAAAAATCCCCTGGTAGCTCCGACGATGAAGGATTTGCCTGCAATGCAGGAGACCTGGGTCCAATCACTGGGTCGGGAGGAGCTCCTGGAGGAGGAAATGGCAACCCAGTCCAGTATTCTTGCCTGGAGAATGCCATGGACAGAGGCGCCTGGTGGGCTACAGTCCATGGGGGTCACAAAGAGTCGGACACGACTGAGCGACTATCACTATCCTGTGTTATAGTCTCTGTTTGCTTAGCAGTCAACAAATCATTCACACTTGTCAGCCTAAATTCAGAACCTTCTGAATTCTGAATAGGATTCAAAGCTTCTCAGGCAAGTGAATCTTTGTTCTTAGGAGCACTGAATTCTGCAGGGCTTTCTGATGAATTGCATCCTGATTCATTCTTTAAAAAAAAAAAAAATGACCCAGCCATCCCATTGCTAGGCATACACACCCAGGAAACC
Organism: Antilocapra americana; assembly: GCA_007570785.1. Taxonomy (NCBI): domain Eukaryota; kingdom Metazoa; phylum Chordata; class Mammalia; order Artiodactyla; family Antilocapridae; genus Antilocapra; species Antilocapra americana. The sequence continues at coordinate 1,492,726 of ML664230.1, read as the reverse complement.
AGAGTTGAAAGAGACACGCGTACTCCAGTATTCATCGCAGCACTGTTTACAATAGTCAGGACATGGAAGCTGGTTCTTTGTACCTCATCCCCCAGAGTCTCAAGTGTCTTGGGGTATCCAAAGTCTTTCTAGGATATATTTTAAATTTTATATTATATTTATATTTAGATTATATTTTGGGTCCCACTTAAAAGTGATCATATGGTATCTGTCTCTCTCTGGCGCACCTTCACTCAATATGATAATCCCTAGGTCTGGCCATCTGTTGCAGATGGTATAATTTTGTTCTCTTTCGTGGCTGAAGAGTATTCAGCTATGTATATATGTACCACATCATCTTTATGCAGTCTTCTGTCAATGGACATTTAGGTTTCTTTCATGTCTTGGCTGTTGTGAATAGCGCTACTATGAACTTAGGAGAGTGAAACAAGCTGGCTTAAAACTCAGAATTCAAAAAACTAAGATCATGGCATCTAGTCCCATCACTTCATGGCAAATAGAGGGGGAAAATGTGGCAACAGAGTCGGATTTCATTGTCTTGGGTTCCAAACTCAATGCGGATGGTGACTGCAGCCACGTAATTAAAAGACACTCACTCCTTGGAAGAAAAGCTATGACAAACCTAGACAGCGTATTAAAAAGCAGAGACATCACTTTCCCAATCAAGGTCTGTCTAGGCAAAGCTATGGTTTTTCCAGTGGTCATGTATGGATGTGAGAGTTGGACCATAAAGAAAGCTGAGTGCCAAAGAATGGATGCTTTTGAACTGTGGTGTTGAAGAAGACTCTTCTTTTTTGTTTAATCAATGTAGTTGTTTTAATTGGAGGCGAATTACCTTACAATATTGTGGTGGTCTCTTGAGAGTTCCTTGGAAAACAACGAGATCCAGCCAGTCCATCTTAAAGGAAGTCAGTCCTGAATATTAATTGGGAGGACTGATGCTGAAGCGCCAGTACTGATGGGGAGAGCTGACTCATTGGAAAAGACTCTGGTGCCGGGAAAGATTAAAGGCTGGAGGAGAAGGGGACGACAGAGGATGAGATGGTGGGATGGCATCACCGACTTGATGGACATGAGTTTGGGTGGACTCCGGGAGATGGTGGTGGACAGGGAGGCCTGGCGTGCTGCAGTCCATGGGGTCGCAGAGTCAGACACGGCTGAGCGACAGAACAACAAATGAACATAGGGATGCACATATCTTTTTGAATTATAGATTTATCTGGATATACCTCCAGGAGTGGAACTGCTGGGTCATATGGTAACTGTGTGTTTCACTTGTGGAGGTACCTCCACACTGTTTTCCATGGTGGCCGCGCCGATTTCCATTCCCACAAACAACGTAGGAGGATCCTCTCTTCTCCACACCGTCTTCAGCATTTATTATTTGCAGATTTGTTGATGCTGGCCGTTCGGACTGGTGTGAGATGGTGTGTCATTGTAGTTTTGATCTGCATGTCTCCAATAAACAGCAAAATTGGGCATCTTTTCACATGCCTATTGGCCATCCGTGTGTCCTCTTTGGAGAAATGTCTATTTAGGTTTTCTGCCAACTTTTCTATTGGGTTTTTTTTTTTCTTTTTTATTGTAGAGTCGTATGAGCTGTTTGTGTATTTTGTAAATTAACCTGCTGTCAGTTGCCCCTGACTTCTATACAAGCCTTGCCGTTTTCCCAGGCACCAAATCTTCCTCTTAATTGTAGACCTGATTGACACTGGGTTGAGCTGATGAGAATTCTCCTTTTTTTTTTTTCTTTTCTCCTAAGAGTGAGTGCTGGTTTAAAAAATGAACATGCGTATGGGCTTCCTTGGTGGCTCAGACGATAAAGAATCTGCCTGCAATGTGGGAGACCTGGGTTTGATCCCTGGGTGGGGAAGGTCCCCTGGAGAAGGGAATGGCTACTCACTTCAGTACTCTTGTCTGGAGAATCTCATAGACAGAGGGAGCCTGGTGGGCTACAGTCCATGGGGTCGCAGAGAGTCAGACACGACTGAGCAACTAAACAACAAAAAACAAAGTATCTCTGGTAAAAATATCATAGGCTCCTTTTACTTCTTTCTTTGCCTTTCGGGATTTCTACAATACAGTTAAAGATCATGTGTCTTCTTATTTTGGAACATCAAACGTGTACAACAGTGCTGAAACTCCAAAGTTGTGAGAAGCCTGTTGGGAAAAAAAAGTCCTGTCCCAAGTACAAGAGCGCCGGTGTTTCGCGATGGCACTGGGTTTTCCAGTGTTTTGGTATGACAGTGATGATTGGGGAGCAGGCGAGAGTTTCTGCCCTTGCTTTCCGTAATCGAGGGCAGGACCCTCATGCTCATCTAAGCATCACGGTTAGGGACAAAGGCTTCCTTTCCACATGTCCCAGGGTGTAGCATGGCCCCTGCCTCCTTTGCAAGCTCCCGGTGATCAGTCTGGAGGCGCAGAGGGTCAGAGTATAAACCAGCCGTGGAATGACATCAGCCCACCTCAGTGTAGATGGGACATTTGGTGTGTTCAGAAGCCAGCGAGGAATTCCCAGATACCTCCGTTGGTAAAGAATATGCCTGAAATACAGGAGACCCCGGTTCGATTCCTAGGAGTTGGGAAGATCCCCCGGAGAAGGGAAAGGCTATCCACTCGAGTATTCTTGGTGAACAGAGTGGTGGATCAGCTGGTAAAGAATCTGCCTGCAATGCGCAAGACCAGGGTTCGATCACTGACTCGGGAAGATCCTTTGGAGAAGGGAACGGCTACCCACTCCAGTACTCTGGCCTGGAGAATTCCGTGGACTCTATAGTCCATGGGGTCGCAAAGAGTCGTATTTGACTGAGCGCCTTTCACTTTTCACTTCTTTGAGTCCAGCAGGTGCTGCTGTAGACCTGATTATTCCTGCACACCGATGACTTGGTGTTCTACTGTGTCTCACCGAGATGCCTGTTGTCCTGTTTGTCCAGGAGAATAGCCACGTGGACTTGCGGGCACGTGTCAGGAAAATGTTGCTACTGTTGTTCAGTTGTCATGTCAGATCCTTTGCTACCCCCATGAACTGCAGCACTCCAGGCTCCTCTGTCCTTCAGTATCTGCCAGCGTTGGCTCACAGTCATGACCGCTGAGTCGGTGATGCTATCTAACCATTGAAGGCAAAAGAAAAAGCGGGGTGGCAGAGGATGAGATGGTTAAATAGCATCAGGTAAATACCAGTCATTAGATCTGTGGCTTAACCGCGTACCCAAAGGACTCTGTTCTTACACAGCTTGTGCTGATCTGTACAGTTTTTTGTTCCACGGTGGTGTTTTAGCAGGAAAGTTAGACGATGTTGATGAGACTAGCAAATGCGTAATTGCCAGGCAGGCCCTCTTGGGGCCCCTCTGTGATGTCTTCCAGCAGACTGAGCTGCCATCTGGCTTTCATTTGACATGGTCACCCGGGAAACCGAAAGTAACAACCCACCTGCAGTGAACCGGGTAATGGGGTACCACTAGCTATCAGGTAGCCTCTCTGGACTCAAAGCAAAGAAAGATGAACTTGAAAGATGTAGAGACGATGGGGGGTGGCTTGGAAGAACGACCTTGCCCTTGACTTATTTCTGTCGGCTCCAGAAAATAAAGACACACATTTCATAACTTCGATCTCTTTCGGGAAAGCTACCAGGAAAATTAGACTCCTCGTGCTCATAACAGACTTCTTTTTCAAAAGCTTTTGAAATAGTGGAGATTCCTTTCTTTGACACACACAAAACACCCCCTCCCCCCAAAACAGAGATGTATATATATTTTAATGTTATACTCTTGACTTCTATTTAGTTAAATCTAGGGAATTTATTTTTAAAAAGCATTTAAACCCATGGAATTCTCCAGGCCAGAATACCAGAGTGGGTAGTGTTCCCTTCTCCAGGGGATCTTCCCAACCCCGGGATGGAATCCAGGTCTCCCGCATCACAGGCAGATTCTTTACCAGCTGAGCCACCAGGGAAGCCCAAGTATACTGGAGTTGGGTAGCCTATCCCCTTCTCCAGGGGATCTTCCCCACCCAGGGGTTGAACCCAGGTCTCCCACATTGCAGGCGGATTCTTTACCAGCTGAGCCACTAGGGAAGCCCAAGTACACTGGAATGGATAGCCTCTCCCTTCTCCAGCGGATCTTCCCGACCCAGGAATCAAACCGGGGTCTCCTGCATTGCAAGTGGATTCTTTGCCAGCTGAGCCACCAGGGAAGCCCTAAATAGTTACTTATTTTGGCTGCGCTGGGTCGTCTTTGCTGCGTGAGGGCTGTTCTTTAACTGTGTTGTGTGGGCTTCTCATTCCAGTGGCGTCTCTTGTTGCAGAGCACAGACTCTAGGCTGTGAGGGCTTCGGTAGTTGTGGCATGTGAGTCCAATAGTTGCACCAAACGGGCTTTGCTGCCCCCAGGCGTGTGAGTTAGTAACAGTGAGTTGCCCCCAGGGGTCTTAGTTACTCGACAGGGATGGAACGCATGTCGCCCTGCGCTGGAAGGCAGAGTCTTAACTGCTGAACCATCAGGAAGTCCTCTTAAACTCGTTAGCTGTTACAGTTCAGTTTGAATCCTGTTTTCGTGAAACCGTTTCTGTACTGCACACATTTTCTCACCTCCAGGGGTACCACATGCTTACACAGTTTTTTTCTCATGTCCTTTACCGTCTCCTCCTCTGTCCGAGCTCTCGTGGTCGACTTCCTAGCGCTTTGACTTTGTCCTTGTCTGGGTGTTCAGAGACAGAACATTTACCGTGATAGCACAGCATTTATCGTGATAGTGAGAGTGTTCGCTTCTCAGTCGTGTCCAACTATTTGTGACCCCGTGGACTGCAGCCCGCCAGGCTCCTCTGTCCATGGGATGCTCCAGGCAAGAATGCTGAAGTGGGTTGCCATTTCCTCCTCCAGAGATCTTGGCTACCCAGGAATCGAACCTGTGTCTCCTGTATCGCAGGCAGATTCTTTACTGTCTGAGCCACCAGGGTAGCCTCTCATCTTCCCTTTGTCCCTTCTGTCTCCACAGGCAGTGTTAGATATAGTATTTACATCGTGAGAGTGCCCAAATCCTTGTCTCTGACCTGTTTCCTACATCCTGTATCCAGCCACTTATTCGATCTCAACTCTTGGAATGCCTACAGGGCAACTCAACAGGCAGACGTCCGAAACAAAGCTATAGACTCCGCAACTCACACACACTCAAGCACTGTTTTCCCCGGTATCTGTGTGTCAGGTAACCAGCGTGGGAACCCAGACTCACACACTGGATTCCTTTCCTTGTCTGTTCTCACACTCATCCCTAGATTCCACTCATAAAGCCCTGTGAACTCCACTCTCAGATTCTTCCTGGGTTTTCTTCATTCCTTTTCCAGTGGCATTTTTCTCCAGGCGAGCATCGTTTCCATCTTTGTTGTTAGGAGGGCTCCCTGGGTGGGTGGGTGGGTGGGTGGGTGGGGGTCTCTAATCACCACTCTTACACAACTCAGTACTAAAAATTACAGTTGGGGTGAGAAGTTAGCCCTCTTGCTGCAAAGCCTGCAATACTTCAGTCACGCTTCTGTGGAAGGGAAATTCTCATCCTAAAAGACCTTCCAGGACCTGCCTGGACTCACCCCTGCAAGTTCATCCCTCTACCATGATGTTTTGGTTCCACTGGTTGCTCCAAGATGCCACATTGATTCCCGTTCACAGACCCCATCACTAGGGGCTTCCTCTGCCTGGAATCATGTTCCCAACCGTGCCCACCTGTCTGATTCCTTCATTTGTTTCTATCCACTTTCCAAAAGCCAGCCCAGTGAAGAGGAACTAAAGAGCCTCCTGAAGAGGGTAAAACAGGGAGAGGGAAATAGCTGGCTGAAAACTCGACATTCAAAAAACTAAGGTCATGGCATCCGGTCCCATCACTTCATGGCAAACAGAAGCGGGGCAGAAGAAAAGCTACCCTCGGGACTACCGGAGTTGAGACACATAAGTTTATTAGGCAATCAATACAATTGTTTGTACTCACAGCCTTCAATAAATGCCTAATATTAAGTATCATATTATCAAGAATAGGAACGAACTTTTTTCTTGGAGTACAGTTGGTTTATAACATTGCAGTAGTTTCACTGTGTAACAGTGATTCAGCGTTTTTATAGGTTATACTCCACTTAAAGTTGTAAAGTGTTAGCTATATGCCCCATGTTGTATATTACATCCTTGTATCTTATTTATGTTATGCCTAGCAGTTTGAACTTACTTCTTTTGAATCACACGTAATAATTGAGCAATAATTCTTCCAGGAAGGTCCCATATCTAATTTCCAAACCATGCTCACTGCCTCTAGACTCAAGCAGGTCACACAGCCAAGGCCTTAACTTAATTCTCAAATGTCTGTAGCTTTTCAGAAATTTTTTTTTTCCAGTTTTAAAAAATTTTACTTGGAGTAGAGTTGCTTCACAGTGTTATATTAGTTTCTGTTATACAGCAAAGTGAATCAGCTGGATGCATACATAAATCCTCTTTTTTAATTTTTTGGATTTCTCTCCCATTTAGATGACCCAAGGACACTGCTTAGAGTTCCCTGTACTATACACCAGGTTCTCATTAACTATCTATTTTATATGTTAAAGTGTGTGTACGTGTCATTCCCAAACTCCTGATTCATCCCACTCTCCTTTCCTTTCTGCCTTCGTGCCCATTCCTTCCATCTCTATGTCTGTGTCCCTATTACTGCTTTGTCAATTAGATTGTCTATACAACTTTTTTCAGATTTCACATATACGCATTAATATATGAAATTTGTTTTTCTCTTTCTGACTTACTTCACTGTGTACGACGGTCTCCAGGTTCATCCATGTCTCTCCAGATGACCCAATTTCATTCCTTTTTGATGGCTGAGTAGTACTCCATTGTGTACACATACCACAGCTTCTTCATCCATTCCTCTGTTGATGGGCATTTAAGTTGTTTCCATGTCTGGGCTGCTGTAAATAGTGCTTCTATGGGCATTGGGGTACATGTGTCTTTTTGAATTGGGGTACATGTGTCTTTTTGAATTGGGGTACACTGTCTTTTTGAATTGGGGTACATGTGTCTTTTTGAATTATGGTTTTCTCTGGGTGTACGTCCAGAAGTGGGGTTGCTTGGTCACCTAAAACACTACAGAATAGCACTAACAGACATTCCTGCACATGTCTGCTGGTGAACACACATAAAAAACATATCGGATATTTACCCAGGAGCGGAGGTGCTGAGTCAGAGAATAAGCATGTCTTCAGGTTGTAGAAAGCTCCCAATACTTTTCCAACATTTATTTTCTGAATTACATGTTTATATATTTTAGGGTCAGTCAAATAGTTTTCACATTAACAATGTTGAGAAATAATTTCTCCAGAATATAGTCCAGATGACAAAATGTATTCCTATTAGCTCAGACGTTTATTATAATTAGGAAGAAATGTATCAGCATAAAAATGATAAAGGAATTACAAATTACATATCCATCTGCATTTGTATTGTGTGCATCGTTATTTAGAATATCTCATTATTTTAATTGCAACCAATTACTCCAGTTGGAATATTCACAGCAAGCAGTGTTTTGTATTTTAGGAATAAATTAAATATATCATCTCATAGCTCATTCTAACATCCTGCTTTTCCATTTGTTAAAGCATCAAAGGTTCTATTAACGCTCATAGGAAATTTGAATCCAGGTAAATATATCATTAGGCTGAAGGTGAACGTCTTTAAGGTAGATTTACCAGAAGGTTGGAATGTCAGAATGATAGCTACTGCGCATTTTGACTTTTAATTTATCACATCCAGTTATGATATTGCTGCAAAACTCATACTGACTGTACCATCCGTAAGGATGAAGGATAACTAAGTGAGAAAGTGATATTCTATAGTTGTTCTACTGGGTTTCGATTGTATATGGATCCATTATCACCTTCATTTGGCTTCAATATTGATTCCTTAGGTAAAAACATTATTTTCCATTTTCTTCACGTAGACAAATACTTTTATTCAGTAAGAGAAATGAATATTTTAAAAACAGTTATGAATAACAGTATCATGTGTTTTGAGACAGAATTTCAAAAACTCTGGTATAAAATAACCACTGACTCTCAGAAAGTGACTTTCTCACCCAGTTTTTCTCTGTTTCCCACGATAGAAATCCTTAGAGGTAACCTTCTACGATTTGGAGATAGAATGATCAATTTTATTACTGTGTTATATTTGAATACGTCCTTCCAGTTTGCCAACACAATATGCTTGAACTGAGTTAACCAGTTAATGTTACATATGAACCCACTTAATGTGTGAGTTTGCAGATTATTTTTAGTTTGGCATTTCACGTTCACTGTTTAATCAGATTCTAACTACATTAACTGCCCACCTTCAGTAAATTCATTCTGTTTTCCAACTACGTTTTGTCCCCCTTACCCTTCTGTTTGTATTGTTTTCTTGTGCGTCTTTAAACTGGGGTATTATTATTCACACAGATTAAGAAATAAGTCTTACAAAAGTGAAAATACATTTTCACTGGCTTCATGTTTCGAGAACTAACCATTTTAGCTCTATTTTCTGGATTCCATGCCTTTCTTTTCCAATATGGATTTAGACGTGGAGAGAAACTAAGGCCCCTTGGAACATATAAGATCAGTGTTGGTCTAAACCTCTTCACAGATGGTTTGTATCCTAACCCATGAAAACTCCAAACCCTTTGTCTTAGTTCATTTGGGCTGTTAAGAAAGAATACCATAGACTGGGTGGCTGATAAACAACAGACATTTGTTTTTCAGGTATCTGGAGGCAGGGAGGTCCAAAAGTAGATTGTCAGCAGACCCAGTGTCTGATGAGAACCTGCTTCCGAGTTCAGAATCTTCTCACTGTGTCTTCTCACTGGGATCTGTTTATGAAGGACACTCATCCCGTTCATAAGGGCCCTACCCTCATGAACTCACCACCTCCCAAAGGTCCCATATCCTAATCCCTGTACACAGCAGGTTAGGATTTCAACATTTGGATTTGGCTGGGGGCAGGGATGCAAACATTGTCTATGGAGCACATTTTAATAACAGAAAATGGAGGTTTATAATTCCATTTTATGAATTATAAAAAAGGAATTTAATAATTCCTTCTTAATACCAAGGAATCAGAATGCTGTGACAACACTGACCTCCCCATAACATTGTCATTTCTTCTTGTTGTTTCGGCACTAAGTCATGTCCAAGTCTTTGTGACCCCATAGAATGCAGCACACCATTCTCCTCTGTCCATGGGATTTCCCAGACAAGAAAACTGGAGTGGGTTGCCATTTCATTCTCCAAGGGGTATTCCCAACCCAGGAATTGAGCCCTCATCTCTGCATTAGCAGATGGATTCTTTACCACTGAAACACCTGGGAAACCCTGTTCATTTCTTAGATGAATACAAACCATGATATTTTATATTCTTTTGGTATATAATAGCTATTCCTAAAAATAGATGTGCATTCTATAGTGCCTAGTTTTTGCATGATTAAAAAAAGTCCCATTTTTATATTAGCAAACCTCAAGCCTGATAACACTGTGTACTTTACATTTGTCCCTCAGCTTTGGTGGGAGGGAGGTGGAAACAAGCAAGAGCTTAAGAGCTGGGCAGGTGTGGTTAACAAGCAAGCTCTGATGTGGGCCTTTAAGTCAAGCCATTTACTTCCCTAAGCTGCCTTTCCATCCTCTGTGGGACAGGGAGAAAAAGACTTCACAGTTCATTTCAGTTCAGTCGCTCAGTCATGTCCGACTCTCTGCGACCTCATAGACTGCAGCACACCAGGCCTCCCTGTCCATCACCAACTCCTGGAGTTTACTCAAACTCATCCATCGAGTTGGTGATGCCATCCCACCATCTCATCCTCTGTCGCCCCCTTCTCCTCCTGCCTTCAGTCTTTCCCAGCATCAGGTCTTTTCCAGTGAGTCAGCTCTTCACATCAGGTGGCCAAAGGATTGGAGTTCCAGCTTTAGCCTCAGTCCTTCCAATGAATATTCAGGACTGATTTCCTTTAGGATGGACTGGTTGGATCTCCTTGCAATCCAAGGGACTCTCAAGAGTCTTCTCCAACACCACAGTTAAAAAGCATCAATTCTTCAGTGCTCGGCTTTCTTTATAGTCCAACTCTCACATCCATATATGACTACTGGAAAAACCATAGCCTTGACTAGATGGACCTTAGTTGGCAAAGGAATTTCTCTGCTTTTTAATATGCTGTCTAGGTTGGTCATAACTTTCCTTCCAAGGAGTAAGCGTCTTTTAATTCCATGGCTGCAGTCACCATCTGCAGTGATTTTGGAGCCCCCCAAAATAAAGTCAGCCACTGTTTCCACTATTTCCCCATCTATTTGCCCTGAAGTGATGGGACCGGATGCCATCACCAGATCTTAGTTTTCTGAATGTTGAGCTTGAGCCAACTTTTTCACTCTCCTCTTTCTTTCCCTTTCATCAAGAGGCTCTTTAGTTCTTCACTTTCTGCCATACTGTCATGCAAATTGCCTTTCAAAGTAGCAGTAGTGATTGACAACCTTCCTGGGCCACGGGGTGGGGTGGGGGAGGTAGATGGGGTGAGGGTGGGATTCTGCTGAAGCCCCGCCCCCTCTGGCCATCACCAAGCAACTGCTGAGCTCCTACTGGTGGATGTGGAGCCAGAGTCAGGAACAGCTGTGCAGCTGAAGCTCAGACTGGGCAGGTGGGAGAGGGCGATGAGAGACGAAGGATGATGATGCTAAGAGCCCCCCAGGACCTAGTTCCTGGAGAGGCCAGGGGTCATATTCAGTTAAAGTCAGTCTTCACCCTAGAGCAGCAGTCCCCAACCTTTGTGGCTCCGGGGACCACTTTCATGGAAAACCGTTTTTCCACGGACCAGGACTAGGGTGGGATGGTTTCTGGATGACTCGAGCATGCCGCACTTATTGTTCACTTTACTTTATTATTATGACATCAGCCCCGCCGCAGACCATCAGATTCTAGATCCTTTAAGTCGGGAACCCCTGCCCTGAAGTGCGAGACCTTTGAACAAGGTCTTCCCTTTGTCTTGATGTCTTTGCTCCCATCTTCATTCACTCCTTCCTATTTTCTGCCTTGTCACACGTCTCATGCCAGCTTCCTGCTTCCTATCTTAATGGAGTGTCATCTTCCCCAAGAGGGGAACCTCTTTTATTTTTCCGTGACACACTTCCATCTTTCCCTTCTCAAATTCCTGGTTCATCAGAGACGGACGTGGCGTTCTCCACACTTGGCACGTGCCTGTACGCTGACGTTGAGGCCTCTGAGCAAATCCACACAGACTTCAGCTCAGACACTCATCACGCAGTGTCTTTATAAGAATCTCCTTCTCCCACGCTCTTAGCATCCCAGACAGGAACAGCTTCATGCCTCCTCACCAGCCTCTTACCATGCCTCCATCACTCTTACCGGATAATCATTACTCCCCTCTTCCAAGACCCCCATCCTAGCAGCCTTGGACTTTTCTTTAACAAACTCGCTCCCCTACTTGAAGACTCAAGTGTCGTTGCTCATAGGAACAAGCCCCAACAAATGTTGACTGGATGATACATGAGTGAGAAGAATATTCAGGAACCCAGGGCTCTCCTTCCCACGCCTCGGATGGGCTGTGCATACAACTTAGTCCTTTCTTGTTTTCAGCTACTATTTACAATTTCGCCTATCATTGTTTCTGCCACTGCTTCTTAGAATTTGCTTCCTCGTTCTTCCATTTCCTTTTTCGTGACTTTCCAAGTTCCCCCTAAAGACATATTTAATCATAGATACTGCAGCACTTAATTAATTTCTATTGACTGTTCTCTCAGAACACCCGGCACGTCAATGCAGGGTCTACCGTTTCTCATCGATGGCTTCCTTGGCAAATATTGAGTTATTTACCTGCAGAGCAGGAAATATACACAGCCTCATTAATCTCCACTCTGCCTGACCCAGGGCCCTTCTCTTCCCAGAGCTCACTGTGAGACTTATTGAGCCTCTAGTTTCATATATTATTTACAGGGTACCATTGATTTATACAACTTTTCCTAGGTCAGAAGTCTGGTGATTCATTGGCCCCGTGTTCAGTTTGACTGCAGGAAGAGGTACCGTTTGTGAGAAGACTGTATCCTCGTGCCTGAAACCGCTGTAGTGGGTTTCATCTGGTTGGGCCAAACACGAATGTTATGTAGGCATAATAACCCTAAGCAACTGTGAACGGTTTGGCGGATCCATTCTCTGGGTATAGGGGAAGAACTGAAAAGAAACCGTAACTATTAAAAAGTGAAATGGCTTAGAAAAAGAATGAGAAACTGAGACTTTCCTCGTGATCCGGTGGCTAAGACTCTGCAGTCCCAATGCAGGAGGCCTGGAGTTCAACCCCTGGTCAGGGAACTAGATGCCATACACTTCAATCAAATATCCATATGCCACAACTCATGAACCGATAAAGGGATAGACCTAGATACATAGAGAGAAACAAATGTCATCACCAGTGCCGACAGGAAGACATTGGAAGGCGTCATAGGTATTTCTAGCACTTTTGACAATGAAGATAAAGAAATAGGCTACATCCCCAAGTACACCCCAGTTTTTGTATTAGAGACTGTCTATTCCTTATTGAGATATCCATTTGTTGCTGTTGTTCAGTTGGTAAGTCATGTCTGACTCTTTGCGATCCGTGCACCCCAGTCAGTGTCCTTCACTATCTCCCGGAGCTTGCTCCAACTCATGTCTATTGAGATGTCTGTTGAGATCCAACCATCTCATTCTCTGTCGCCCCCTTCTCCTTCCAACTTCAGTCTTTCCCAGCAGCAGGGTCTTTTCACATGAGTCGGCTTTTCTCATCAGGGACCCAAAGTATTGGAGTTTCAGCTTCAGCTCAGTCCCTCCAATGAATATTCACGACTGATTTCCTTTAGGATTGACTGGTATGATTTCTTTGCAGTCCAAGGGACGCTCAAGAATCTTCTCCAGCACCACAGTTTGAAAGCATCAGTTCTTCGGTCTTAAAATACAGTAGCTCATCTAGCTTCCTAAAGTTATCTGAACACTAGAATCTTGTCTCATTTCGTATTTGTTGATGTCTGCACATTTAAAAACAAATAAATTTAAAATAGTGCAGTACCAAAAAAAAGGTCAAAATCTTAACACACGTGGGTAAAGAAGGGTTAGTGGCAATCTGGGAATCCCTTTTCTTCTTTTCACTGGTTCAAAATCAGAAAGAAAGGTGATCAGGGTAGTGTTCCCTGTGAGCTTGTCAAGGTCAGACCTCTTGGCAAACACTAGTTCCTTGTGGGAGAGTCCCTATCCATTGACTTTTAGCAGAATGAACTGGTCTACCTTGGTATCTCTAATTTTCTTGAGGAGATCTCTAGTCTTTCCCATTCTACCGTTTTCCTCTATTTCTTTGCATTGATCTCTGAGGAAGGCTTTCTTATCTCTCCTTGCTAGTCTTTGGAACTCTGCATTCAAATGGGTATATCTTTCCTTTTCTCCTTTGCTTTTCACTTCCCTTCTTTTCACAGCTATTTGGAAGCCCTCCCCAGACAGCCATTTTGCTTTTTTGCATTTCTTTTGCTTGGGAATGGTCTTGATTCCTCTCTCCTGTACAATGTCACAAACCTCTGTCCATAGTTCGTCAGGCACTCTTTCTATCAGATCTAGTCCCTTAAATCTATTTCTTACTTCTCCTGTATAGTCATAAGAGATTTGATTTAGGTCATACCTGAATGGTCTAGTGGTCTCCACTTTCTTCAATTTCAGTCTGAATTTGGCAATAAGGAGTTCATGATCTGAGCCACAGTCAGCTCCCAGTCTTGTTTTTGCTGACTGTATAGAGCTTCTCCATCTTTGGCTGCAAAGAATATAATCAGTCTGATTTCATTGTTGACCATCTGGTGATGTCCAAGTGTAGAGTCTTCTCTTGTGTTGTTGGAAGAAGGTATTTGCTATGACCAGTGTGTTCTCTTGGCAAATCTCTATTAGCCTTTGCCCTGCTTCATTCTGTACTTCAAGGCCAAATTTGCCTGTTACTCCAGGTGTTTCTTAACTTCCTACTTTTGCATTCCAGTCCCCTATAATGAAAAGGACATCTTTCGGGGGTGTTAGTTCTAGAAGATCTTGTAGGTCTTATAGAACTGTTCAACTTCATCTTCTTCGGCATTACTGGTCAGGCCATAGACTTGGATTACCGTGATATTGAATGATTTGCCTTGGAAACGAACAAAGATCTTTCATCATTTTTGAGATTGCATCCAAGTACTGCATTTTGGACTCTTTTGTTGACTGTGATGGCTACTCCATTTTTTCTAAGGGATTCCTGCCCACAGTAGTAGATATAATGGTCATCTGAGTTAAATTCACCCCTTCCAGTCCCTCTTAGTTTGCTGATTCCTAGAATGTCAATGTTCACTCTTGTCATCTCCTGTTTGACCACTTCCAATTTGCCTCGATTCCTGGACCTAACATTCCAGGTTCCTATGCAATATTGCTCTTTACAGCTTCAAACCTTGCCTCTATTACCAGTCCCATCCACAACTGAGTGTTATTTTTGCTTTGGCTCCATCCCTTCATTCTTTCTGGAGTTATTTCTCCACTGATCTCCAGTAGCATATTGGGCACCTACCGACCTGGGGAGTTCATCATTTAGTTTCCTATCTTTTTGACTTTTCATACGGTGCTTGGGGTTCTCAAGGCAAGAATACTGAAGTGGTTTGCCGTTCCTTTCTCCAGCAGACCACATTCTGTCAGACCTCTCCACCATGATCCAATGAGTCCATCCTGAAGGAGATCAGTCCTGAATATTCATTGGTAGGACTGATGCTGAAGCTGAAACTCCAATACTTGGGCCACCTGATGCGAAGAGTGGACTCATTTGAAAAGATCCTGATGCTGGGAAAGATTGAGGGCAGGAGAAGGGGATGACAGAAGATGAGATGGTTGGATGGCATCACCGACTCAATGGACATGGGTTTGGGTGGACTCCAGGAACTGGTGATGGGCAGGGAGGCCTGGCGTGCTACGGTTCATGGGATTGCAAAGAGTCAGACATGATTGAGTGACTGAACTGAACTGAATTGGTCTACCTGGCATTGTTTATGGGTTTAGAGACATGGCTCCCCAGAAGATGCTACATAAGAGATGTAAATTTTGTTGTTATTATTTAGTAGCTAAGCTGTGCAGGACTCTTTGTGACCCCATGGACTAGCCTCCCAGGCTCCTCTGTCCATGGCATTTCCCAGGTAAGAATACTGGAGTCAGTTCCCATTTGCTTCTCTAGGGATATTCGCAAGCCAGGGATCCAACCCGCATCTCCTCCATTGGCAGGCGGATTATTTTTTGCTCAGCCACCAGGGAAACCAGAGGTGTAAATATCTCAGTATAAGTGGAGATGGCTGATGAAGGTAGCTGCTTCCTTCTGTATAGAGGTTGTTTCCACAAACATGGCTTAGAGCCCTCATGTGTTCAACCTGGGTCAGAGTGTCAAATGAAACAAGAAAGGACTCTAGAGGCGTTAACGATCTCAGACCTGCTTTGCCTGTGTGAAATTATTAGTGAAATTTGATAGTAGGTAAGATTTCAGAATGAGTTCCCATTTGATAACTCAGTGCGTGTTGTCTTTATGCTGAGATTATTTTAGTCAGTATTCCTTCTCCAGTTTTGTCCAAAAACACAAATCTGTGCAATTTTAATATTTCATACCACAATGTTCACTTGGGTGCTAAGTCAATTCAGTCACATCTGACTCTTTGCGACTCCTTGGACTGTAACCTGCCAGGCTCCTTTGTCTATGGGATTCTCCAGACAAGAATACTGGAGTGGGTTGCCATTTCCTCCTCCAGGGGATCTTCCTGACTCATGAATCGAATCTGAGTCTCTTATGCCTCCTGTATTGGCAGGTGAATTTTTACCACTAAGTGCCACAGGGAATCCTTAATGTTCATTTAGTTCTGTCATATATATATATATTTTTTTTGTAAAAACGACTCAAAATTAATGCACAAAGCACCCAACTTTAGACGATCAAAGAAATATTAGAGACATGTTTCTCAGAGAGTACACGCCCCTTTCCTTAGAGTTGCTTTTTTACCTCCTTTTTGTTCGCTTTGGTTTATTCATCACGTTAAAACTTGGGCTAACTCTTCAGTCATTCTGAACTGTCCAATTCATTTGAAGAGTGACACACTAAAATGTCAGCTGGTATCTCTTGTTGGTGCTGGAGAAGACTCTTGAGAGTCCCTTGGACAACAAGGAGATGCAAACAGTCCATCCTAAAGGAAATCAGTCTTGAATATTCATTGGAAGGACTGATGCTGAAGCTGAAACTATAATCCTTTCGCCAGTTGGTACGGAGAGCTTAGTCAATGGAAAATACCCTGATGCTGGGAAAGATTGAAGGTGGGAGGAGAAGGGGACGGGAGAGGATGAGATGGTCAGATGGCATCACTGACTTGATGGACATGAGTTTGAGCAAACTCTTGAAGATAGTGAAGGACAGGGAAGCCTGGCATCCCGCAGTCCATGGGGTTGCAAAGAATCGGACACACATGAGCGACTGAACAACAACCAGTGGACTTCACAATAGGATAACTCAGTAGAGACCATGAGCTTTCCCTGGGGGTACTTGCACGCATAGAATCTCAAGCTGTTCCTCTGTGGGATGGTCAGTTTCTTGAGACAAGAATCCTGGCTGTCAGCAATGGGTGCACTGGAAGCTGGTGGGGAAAGAACTGGACACCTCAGCATTCTGAATGAATGACTTAGCCTGATTCACAAGGTCAAGGTCAAGAAATGCCATGCTGATCATAAAAATAACCAATAATCATATGGGAACTTTGCAACAGAAATGCTTGAGGTTACAAGTCAACACAGCCACGCCTTCACAAACTATGTGAGGGGGCTTCCCTGGTGGCCCAGTGGATAAGACTCCTCCTTCCCAATGCAGGGGTCCCGAGTTCCATCCCCGGCCAAGGAACTAGATCCTACATGCTCTAACTAACAGTCCACATGCTGCAACTAAGACCCAGCACAGGCTAATAAATAAGTTAAACAAACAAACAAACAAAAACTATGGGCAAATTAGGCCTCACATATAGTGCAGTACTGAGCAAAATTATTAAGCAATTATGACTGTGAAATACTAATATTTGTAGATACTGAAAATCTCAAAAATGTACCTCTTTTCTGAAGACTGTGCCCAACCAAAAGGGAAACAATAGAGGGTAAAGATACAGGAATGCCAAGACGACAGAGAAGTGAAAGGGATTCTAAGAGTTGCTGTGAAGAAAACTATTGGGGTGGAAGGTATAGAGCATGTCTGGGGGAATCCAGCCCAGTGGTTCAGGAGGACACGGGGATTCAAATGTTGCTGAGAACACACGTTTGAGTCTATGCAAGAGGCTGTCGTCCAGCCAATAATAGCCTTCATCGTAAGGGCTTCCCGGGCGGCTCAGTGGTATAAAGGATCCATCTGCCATGCATGAAGTGTGGTTTCGATTCCCGGGTCAAGAAGATGAAGCCCACTCCAGTCTTCTTGCCTGGGAAACCCCACGGATAGAGGAACCTGGCAGGCTATAGTCCATGGGGCTGCAAAAGACTCGGACATGACTTCGCATCTAAACATCAGCAGCTTTTGTCATCTTTGCATTCCAAAGTTGAGCGGAGCACAGCAGCAGGCTCAGAGCAGAAGTGCGGTCAGGGACTACAGAGGAAGTCGGTATGCGATAAGTAGGTTAGTGGCCAAACGACCAGGCTCCACACAATGTAAGGAGAGAGGGGTCGTGATTCTTCCTGTACCTGTAATTCTATCCAGGCAGTGTCCAGAAAGAAAACATTAAAAAGGAGAAAAACAAAACGCTGCAAAGACACAAACCAACCATTCATCAGAGACTGGTTTTACAAACCCAGAAATAAATTAGCGCCATCATCAATTCTCAAAAGATGCAGTTTGCTGCTAAGACATAATGCCCTTGTAATGAGACGGTGGTCACAGCTGAAGTAATTGTGTCTATCCCCAGAATAAAATTGTTTCTGTAATGGAAATCAAACAGAACGCCGCACGATGTGCGTGTTCACTGAGACTGAACTTCCTGGAATACCTTTCCTGAGACCTCACCAGACATCACCGGTGTTTACAGTTTGCTCTGCCTCCGCCGCATAATTATTCGTTACAGAGATGGAATGTCGCTGATAGACGTCGTTTCTGAATGGTGCAGGGAAACTGTGTGCGAAGTTCTTCCCGTTGGCATGAGTCGTTGCGGCATTTGTCTGATTTCTTTAATGGATGGGAGGGAGGGTTTGAGTGGTGACAAAAGCGTGACTGTTTCTGCGGAGCGCTCATCAGTGCTGTGGCAACTCAACTGCCGTGCTCTGTCTTTCCTCCTCACATCTTAAATGCACTGACCAGGGAAACTGCGTCTCCACTAATTTTTATATACTCATGTGCTTGTGCTCAGTGACTCAGCTGTGTCCGACTCTCTGCGTCCCTTTGGACTGTAGCCTGCCCGGCTCCTCTGTCCATGGGATTCTGCGGGGGGTTGCCATGCCCTCCTCCAGAGGATCTTCCCGACCCAGGGATCGAACTCGCATCTCCTGCATCGGCGGGTGGGTCCTTCACCCCTGAGCCACCAGGGAAGCCCTGTACAAAGGGGACGGATATCTGACTGACCTCAGGGGACAAATAACTGACAGATGACTACCTGACCGTAGGGGAACTAACTCACAGGTATCACTGCACGCAGCACTATGCACACAGGATTTGAACCTTTAGTTTGAGATGCGTCACTCCCACAGATTTCATCTTTTTAAAAATTATTTTACTGGAGTACAGTTGCTTTACAATGCTATGTCAGCTTCTGCTCTCCAGCAGCGTGCGTCAGCTACACGTGTATATATATCCCCCCATTTTTTGGATTTCCTTCCCATCCAGGTCACCTCAGAGGACTGAGTAAAGCTCTCTGTACTATGCAGCAGAGTCTTGTTAGTCACCCGTTTCATTCAGAGCATCAATATTGTATTCATAGCATCGATATTGTATATGTGTCAATGCCAGTCTCCCAGCTCACCCCACGCTCCTCCCCTTTCTCCCTTGGCACCCATACCTTGGATCTCTCCTCTGGGTCTCTATTTATGCTCGGCGTGTAAGATCATCTGTACTGTTTTTCTAGATTCCACTTATTAATATATACGTTTGGATACAGTCTTTGTTTTTCTCTGACTTACTTCACTTCTATCTAACAGTCTCTAGGGCCATCTAGGTCTCTACGGATGAGCCAGTATCGCTCCTTTTTCACGGCTGAGTAATGTTCCTTTGTGTATATACATACCGCAGCTTATTTATCTATTCATCTTTCAGTGGACATTTAGATTGTTTCCATGTATTAGCTATTGTTACTAGTGCTTCAGTAAACACAGGGGTGCCCGTGTCTCTTTGAATTAAGATTTTCTCTGGTTATCTGCCCAATAGTGGGATTTCTGGGTTATATGCTTGTTCTATTTTTTAGTTTTTAAGGAACCTCCATACTTTTCTCCATAGTGCCTGTAACTTTTCTGAATATGTTGCAAAATGTCTCTCCGTGTAAAAAGATGTTCTTGATGTCTCTAACACCTCTTTCGGTTTTCTTAAATTCAAAAGACTGGGACACACTTGGTGGAAAGCGTTGCTGCGTATCCTTGGGCCATGGAGGAGGTCACATTTCAGACATCGGGGAAGGTGGTGAAGAGGCAGCCGTGTGGCTTTCTGGGGAAGAGCTTTGTGAGCCAGCAGGCCATGTCCCTGCCTCGGATGGGTGACTGGCGCGTCCAGGTAGGTCCTGAGTCTTGCTCTCAGTACAGCTGACACTGAGTAAGATGAAGAAAGATTCAGAAAAATGCAAGAGAAGCAAGGACTTCTTTTCCATTCGTGTGTGTGTGTGTGTGTGTGAAGGTTTGGTCAACCGCAGACTGAGTTCCACACTGCCAGCAGCAGCACGGATGTCAATGGGGACCTAGAAAAACCTGTTGTCACTACAGAGACGTGAAGAAATCCTGCTCTAAGAGGGAAATGGAAAAGAAGAACTGAAAGATGAGAAACTGAAACATATTGTTCCTGAGGAGTTTTAACGCCAGGAGAGAGCTTTGGGGGCAGTCCCTGAAAGAGAAGATGGAAATAGAGATTTATGTTTTCCCTCCTTGGCGGTGGGTTATGCTGGGAGACATAGCCTACTTCCATGTAATATTCTTTTAAACCTTTTCATTTTGTACTGGGGTATAGCCAATTAACAGTGTTGTGATGGTTTCAGGTAAACAGTAAAGGGAGTCAGCCACACACATACATGTATCCATTCTCTCCCCAAACTCCCCTCCCATCCAGCTTGGCTCGTAACTTTGAGCACAGTTCCCCGTGCTGTCCAGCAGGTCCTTGCTGGTTCTCCATGTTAAATCCAGCCATGTGTCCATGTCCATCCCAGACTCCCTGACTATCCCTTCCCCCATCCTTCCCCCTGGTGACCATCAGGTTATTACAGAGGACTGAGCAGAGTTCCCTGTGCTGTCCAGCAGGTCCTTGCTGGTTCTCCATGTTAAATCCAGCCATGTGTCCATGTCCATCCCAGACTCCCTGACTGTCCCTTGCCCCATCCTTCCCCTTGGGGACCATAAGGTTATTACAGAGTACTGAGCAGAGTTCCCTGTGCTGTCCAGCAGGTCCTGGCTGGTTCTCCATGTTAAATCCAGCCATGTGTCCATGTCCATCCCAGACTCCCTGACTATCCCTTCCCCCATCCTTCCCCCTGGGGACCATAAGGTTATTACAGAGTACTGAGCAGAGTTCCCTGTGCTGTCCAGCAGGTCCTTGCTGGTTCTCCATGTTAAATCCAGCCATGTGTCCATGTCCATCCCAGACTCCCTGACTATCCCTTCCCCCATCCTTCCCCCTGGTGACCATCAGGTTATTACAGAGGACTGAGCAGAGTTCCCTGTGCTGTCCAGCAGGTCCTTGCTGGTTCTCCATGTTAAATCCAGCCATGTGTCCATGTCCATCCCAGACTCCCTGACTGTCCCTTGCCCCATCCTTCCCCTTGGGGACCATAAGGTTATTACAGAGTACTGAGCAGAGTTCCCTGTGCTGTCCAGCAGGTCCTGGCTGGTTCTCCATGTTAAATCCAGCCATGTGTCCATGTCCATCCCAGACTCCCTGACTATCCCTTCCCCCATCCTTCCCCCTGGTGACCATCAGGTTATTACAGAGGACTGAGCAGAGTTCCCTGTGCTGTCCAGCAGGTCCTTGCTGGTTCTCCATGTTAAATCCCGCAGTGTGTCCATGTCCATCCCAGACTCCCTGACTGTCCCTTCCCCCATCCTTCCCCTTGGGGACCATAAGGTTATTACAGAGTACTGAGCAGAGTTCCCTGTGCTGTCCAGCAGGTCCTGGCTGGTTCTCCATGTTAAATCCAGCCATGTGTCCATGTCCATCCCAGACTCCCTGACTATCCCTTCCCCCATCCTTCCCCCTGGGGACCATAAGGTTATTACAGAGTACTGAGCAGAGTTCCCTGTGCTGTCCAGCAGGTCCTTGCTGGTTCTCCATGTTAAATCCAGCCGTGTGTCCATGTCCATCCCAGACTCCCTGACTATCCCTTCCCCCATCCTTCCCCCTGGGGACCATCAGGTTATTACAGAGGACTGAGCAGAGTTCCCTGTGCTGTCCAGCAGGTCCTTGCTGGTTCTCCATGGTAAATCCAGCAGTGTGTCCATGTCCATCCCAGACTCCCTGACTATCCCTTCCCCCATCCTTCCCCCTGGTGACCATAAGGTTATTACAGAGGATTGAGCAGAGTTCCCTTCTCAATTCTTTCCCTTCCTCCCATCCTTCCCCCTCATAAGATCAGTCTCTCAAGTCTGGGAGTGTCTGTTTTGTGAGAAGCTCATTTGTACCATCATTTCTGTTTAGATTCCATATGTAAAGCAAGTCACAAGGTACTTTTCCTTCTGTATCTGACTTACTTCACTCTGCAGGACAGTCTCAGGTCCACCCATGCTGCTGCAGATGGCGTTATTTCGTTCTTTGTAACGAGACACAACCTCCTTCTGCCTGGAGGGGTTTAGTTCAGCATGGCTGTGGATAATGATTGAGAGCGGGGAGATAATTGTGGGGGTGGCAGCGGAGTCCATTCTGGGGCCTTCTTTGGGTGGCGTGCGGCTACAAGACGGAAGGGTGGATGTGTAGGCTTGAAGGCTGGTATTGATAACCGGGGAGAGGGCAAGGCGAAGCTTGTGGAATCTTTGTAGTGAGAGCATGGGTTTTCCACGGAGGTGTGAGTGTCATGAACTGAGACCGAGGCTGGGCAGAAGGAATGTCACTAGGGGACCCCGCAGGAGAGAGGAGAACGTAGGATCTGCAAGTCGCCTGCCATTCAGAAAACTGTAGCCCAGCAGCGTCCATAGGAACTGGAGTTAACTGACTTATCACCACTCTCTTTGGCTTCCCAGGTGAAAAGAAAGGGAAGTCGCGCAGTCGTGTCCCAGTCTTTGTGACGCCATGGACTGTAGCCCACCAGGCTCCTCTGTCCATGGAATTTTCCAGGCAAGAGTCCTGGAGTGGGTTGCCATAGCCTTCTCCAGGAGATCTTCCCAGCCCAGGGATGTAACCCAGGTCTCCCGCGTTGCAGGCGGATGCTTTACCATCTGACCAACCAGGGAAGCTAGTGGTGAAGAACCCTCCTGCCAATGAGACACAGGTTCGAGCCTGGGTTGGGAAGATCCCCTGGAGGAGGGTATGGCAACCCACTCCAGTATTCCAGGCATGCAGGCAAGTCAGTGAGCTCGGGGAAAGCCCATGGAGGTGAATGAACCTGGCTTTCAGCGGACCATTCTGCCGAACTGTGGGTTTTCTGCGGCTGGAGAGCAGAATACAAAATCAGGTGGACTGAGGAACTGAGAATAGGGCCGTGGGCTTCCACTTGCTCCTTTGCCTTCTCTCTCCCCTTCCCAGCGGAACAGCTCCATTTGTAACTGTTCTACTCTTTAGTTTTCTGAAGAGGATAAAAAAGGACTTTTTTTTTTTCAGAGTTGAATATACTGCTTTGAACTCTGCTTTCTTCTCTGTATTCATCGGATTTTTCCCCTCAGAAATATGCAAACCTCTGATAATATAGTGGAATCCCCTCGTCCTGTGTGTATCTATTACATGGAGTCAGGGGATTGATTTTATCTACTGTTTGAACTTGAATGAACTCAAAGCCTCATCAGTAAATCTATGTGTTCCAGGGCCTTGATCAGCATCCCCTCCCCCCACCTTTTGCGTTCATTTCTTTTTTTTTTTTTAATTTGCACAGATTTACCACTTCCTCTGGAATTCCTCAGTTAATTTTAGTCATTTATATTTTTCAAGGATATTCTCCACTTTGCTAAAATTTTGCGGTTTTTCCGTAGGGGTGTGTGTGTCGTATTTATTGCCTTGTCAATGTTTGAATCTGATCTCTGGGTCTGCCCTGGTCACTTCCTCATGCCTAATTTTGTTGGTGGCCTCTTCTGCCTTATTTTGGGCCTTCTCGCTCAGTTTTGCAGAGCCTCGTCTGTTTTCCCGATCGACTCAAAGATGGATTTCCCCGGGCTGACATATCATCATTGAGATTTCTCTTTTGCGTTTATGAAAATTTTTAGAAAATTATCTATAGCATCTTTCTCGTACACAAAGTATACAGTATATGCAGGAACAAGGAGTGACCCGCAGTGATTAGAGAGTGGCTGTGTGACATTTGATCGCTGTCTGCAAAGATGTTTCCTAGTGTGCGTGTATGTGTGTGTGTGGCCACGTGGCGTGTGGGATCTTAGGTCCCCAACCAGAGACAGAACCCATGGCCCCTGCATTGGAAGGTGAAGTCTTCACCACTAGCCCACCAGGGACGGCCCTGTTTCCTATGCGGGTACGTATGGATACCATCCACCCAAGTGCAGTTGCTCGGTCGTGTCCAACTCTGCGACCCCGTGGACTGCAGCCCACCAGGCTCCTCCGTCCGTGGGATTCTCCAGTCTGCAGCCTCATAGTATCTGCTGCCTTCATCGTCTTCTCCGTTGGCTTAGTCTCAGTTCAACAGCAGAGAAAGTGATGGAATTGGAGATGAGAGTCAGGGATCCTCGAATTAAAATTCTCAGTTTATAAATTTGCTTTGTAACAAGAAACACATATCTTACCCACTCTGAAAGGCATCCCTACTACCCCACTCAAGTATTTCCCATGGAAGATTTCTAAGGGTATTTCAATTCCTGTTTTGGGGGGCATGAAAACAGGCCGTCTAATTTGTTAAGAGTTTGCTCCTCCTGAATGTTCTAATGGTAGTCTTGTCTTTATCATATTGTCATCAAAGTGTGTGTGTGTGCATGTTCAGATCAAAGAATATTTTCAGAATTATTTCTTTTTTAAAAAATGAGTTGAAAAACTGACTACAACATTCCTTATCACCTAAAGCATCATCCTTTTGATGAATCTACGTACATACACTTGTAAAAACAGAAACTATATTTTCTGCTTCAAAGGCCGACAAGCTAATTTTTATCTATTAACAAAGATTATTGATCACTGTGTACATATTCTCTACATTTTCATTTATTTCTGTGGACTCATTCTGTCAAAGACCGAGGAAGGCAAACAGGATCTTTGCATTTCAAACTACACTTTGTAAGTACATTTCAAATATATTTGGATGCTTTGTCATTCACCTCATACATATGCATGAGTGTGATACCTCCATTGACATTTTATCTTAATTGATGAGTGCTTTCAAATTTTGTCCTTGACATATTTCAGTATCAAATGTTTCAGCAAATCAACCTTATTTCCCTCTAAGAGACTTTCTTGAAACTTCTGCTTGTGCAGATGAATTGGATAAAGACTTGGAACATTCACTCTATGAATTTTAAAAAAGATTTTAAGAAAGATGAAAAATATAAACTTCCCTCTTAGTACTGCTGTGATGAATCCCATAGGTTTTGAGTCCTCGTGTTTTGTCATTCGCTTCCAGGTATTTTTATTCCTCCTCTCTGATTTCTCTGTGGCCCCTTGGTTATTCAGGAGCATATGACACAGCCTCCATGTATTTCTGTTCTTTATAGTTATTTTTCTCCTGCAGTAGCTGTCTGATCTTAAAGCACCGTGGACAGAAAATGCACTTCAAATGGTATCAATATTTTCTTAAACTTAACAAGGCTTCAATAGTGGCCAGATTTGTGATCTATCCCGAATAATGTTCCTCATGCTTAGAGGACCAGCTATAGGTATTAGTGAGGACAGAGTCAGGCTTTACTGAGGACCACGGTCAGCCTTCCTGAGGACCGGGGTCAGCCTTACAGAGGACCGGGGTCAGCCTTCCTGAGGACCAGGGTCAGCCTTCCTGAGGACCGGGGTCGGCCTTCCTGAGGACCGGGTCAGCCTCATGGAGGACCGGGGTCAGCCTTATGGAGGACCGGGGTCAGCCTTCCTGAGGACCGGGGTCAGCCTCACTGAGGACCGGGGTCAGCCTCACTCGGGACCGGGGTCAGCCTTCCTGAGGACCGGAGTCAACCTTCCTCAGGACAAGGGTCAGCCTTCCTGAGGACCGGAGTCAACCTTCCTGAGGACCGGGGTCAGCCTTCCTGAGGACTGGGGTCAGCCTCACTGAGGACCGGGGTCAGCCTTATGGAGGACCGGGGTCAGCCTTCCTGAGGACCGGGGTCAGCCTTCCTGAGGACCGGGGTCAGCCTTCCTGAGGACCGGGTCAGCCTCACTGAGGACCGGGGTCAGCCTTCCTGAGGACCGGGGTCAGCCTTCCGAGGACCGGGTCAGCCTCACTGAGGACCGGGTCAGCCTCACTGAGGACCGGGGTCAACCTTCCTGAGGACCGGGGTCAGCCTTCCTGAGGACCGGGTCAGCCTCACTGAGGACCGGGGTCAGCCTTCCTGAGGACCGGGGTCAGCCTTCCTGAGGACCGGGGTCAGCCTTCCTAAGGACAAGGGTCAGCCTTCCTGAGGACCGGGGTCAGCCTTCCTGAGGACCGGGTCAGCCTTCCTGAGGACCGAGGTCAGCCTTCCTGAGGACCGGAGTCAACCTTCCTAAGGACAAGGGTCAGCCTTCCTGAGGACCGGGTCAGCCTTCCTGAGGACCG
>ML664230.1:1422925-1465520 GCA_007570785.1 Antilocapra americana | reverse complement strand
GAACAGGGTCAGCCTTACGGAGGACCAGGTCAGGCCTTCCTGAGGACAGGGGTCAGCCTGTATTCAGGGTTTACTCAGGGTCACAAATGAGCCTTTTTCGGACCAGAATCAGGCTTTACACAAAACGAGAGTCAATTTTCCTGAGGACGAATGCCAAACTTTACTGTGGTTCAGACTCACACTCACTGAGGACCAAAGTTCAGGTGTCCTCAGGACCTGAGTATTTCTGAGGCCCAAGGCAGGCTTTATTGAAACCTGGAGTGTGTCTGGCTTTCAAGCTTTACTGACGACCACAGTCCAGCGTCCCTGAGGGTCAGAGTCCCACTTACGGAGGACCAGACTCAGGCTGTATTCAAGACCAGAGTCAGGCCTTACTGAGGACCATATCCGAGCTTCAGTAGCATCCAAATGAGGCTTTATTGAGCACTGGATTGGGCAAAGCCCGATTGTGTTCCTCAGCAATGCCTGGCTTTGGTCCGCACTTTACCCTGTTTTGTGACGTTACTAAAGCCCGATTCTCCTCCTTGCTAAGACGTCTCTCCGGATCGAACTAGCCTCTCACGTTAATGCCTGACTGTGGCCCTCACTATGTCCTGACTCTGTTCGTCACTGAAGCCCGGCTCTGGTCCCCACTGACAGCTTCCATCTGCTCGTAGGGCACACCTACTCTGGACCTCACTGTAGCCTGACTGTGATCCGGCTAAAGGTAGACTCTCTCCCGTAATAAATCCTGAATCTGGTGGAAAGGCTACTCAGATCCTCACGAAACTCTCAGTCTGGTCCTTTGCTAAAGCATTGCTTTAAATTAAATTAAATTAAATTTAAATTAATTTAAAATTGGTAAAGCATTTTTTTTTTTTTTTAGTGAGAATAATCTCACCAAAGCCCGCCTGTTAGTCTATACTAAAGCCTGACTCTGAGGCAATATAGCCTGTGGTACTCATCACAGCCTCAACTGGTCTTCATAAAACTTACTCCAGTCCTCACTAAAGCCTCAGTTCAGTTCAGTCACTCAGTCGTGTCCAACTCTGCAATCCCATGGACAGCAGCACACGAGGCCTCCCTGTCCATCACCAACTCCCAGAGTTTACTCAAACTCATGTCCATTGAGTCGGTGATGCCATCCAGCCATCTCATCCTCTGTTGTCCCCTTCTCCTCCTGCCTTCAATCTTTCCCAGCATCAGGGTCTTTTCCAGTGAGTCAGTTCTTCGCATCAGGTGGCCAAAGGATTGGAGTTTCAGCTTCAGCATCAGTCCTTCCAGTGAACACCCAGGACTGATCTCCTTTAGGATGGACTCTGATCTTCACTAACACCTGACAGGACCTGAATAAAACCTGCTATGTTCCCCCGTAAAGTCGGCTCTGGTCTACACTGTAGGCTGTGGACCTCAATAAAGCCTGACTTCGGTCCTCACTGAAGCCGGACTCTGATCCACATGTACTGTGCTTAGTCGCTCAGTCGTGTCCAACTTTCCGCGACCCCATGGACTGCAACCAGCCAGGCACCTCCGTGTATGGGATTCTCCAGGCAAGAATAGTGGAGTGGGCTGCCACATTCTCCTCCAAAGGATCTTCCCAACCCAGGGATGGAACCCACGTCTCTTACATCTCCCGCATTGGCAGACGGGTTCTTTACCGCTAGCGCCACCTGGTTTGTAAAAGGTAACGTGATTCCAGTTTTGCACGCTGGAGGTTCTAGAGCTTCAGGGGAAGTGTTCTGTATTCCTCACGTTGTGCCTGCTCATATCCCTGTTATGGTTAGACGGAGGTGCAAGTGTAAGAGCTTCATTTTTGTGCTGTCTTATTTTCTTTTAGTTTGTGGTAGTCATCAAAGGAAGTGCACGTCTCAAGTTGGCAGAAAGACTCCTAGATAATGACTTCCTTTAGGCATCATTGAATTTTCTCATTTAATCAATGATTTCATTACTTTATGTGGGGCTTGGTAAGGCACCCCCTTCTCTCTCTGTGTGTTTGTCTCTCCAGTCTTCTTGTTTTTTAAAAAATTAGTTCCTGTCAAAACTATTTGTACAATTTTAAAATGTTATAAAGCTCCACGTTTATTTCCTGTTGGCACGCTGTCTGGACCCTGTTATGTAATACCCTTATTTAGATCTGAGATTTTGACAAACGACCACAACGACTGCATAGATTCATTCTGGCGTGTTATAGGAAAAGACATAATTAGTAGCAGTGGATGCTCAGCTTCAAAACAGTGTTGAGTAAGTATGAGTGCTGGCTTTGCCTCTGTTTTATCAGCTGGTGTGGGAATAATGGGGCTTTCCCTGGTGGCTCAGACAGTAAAGAGCAGGCCTGAAGGCCATGGCCCCCCACTCCAGTACTCTCGCCTGGAAAATCCCATGCACGGAGGAGCCTGGCAGACTGCAGTCCATGGGGTCGCTAAGAGTCAGACACAGTTGAGCGACTTCCCTTTCCCTTTTCACTTTCGTGCATTGGAGAAGGAAATGGCAACCAACTCCAGCGTCTTGCCTGGAGAATCCCAGGGACGGCAGAGCCTGGTGGGCTGCCATCTAGGGGGTCGCACAGGGTTGGACACGACTGAGGTGACTTAGCAGCAGCAGCAATGCAGGAGACCCGGATTTGATCCCTGGGTCAGGAAGATCCCCTGAAGGAGGGCATGGTGACCCACTCTAGTATCTTTGCCTGGAGATCCCAGGGACAGAGGAGCCTGGCGGGCTACGGTCCCTGGGGTCGCAAAGGGTCAGCCACAACCAAAGCGACTTAAGCACAACCCACCCGCAAGATATCACAGGAGGAAATAAATGATAACATGGAATCTCCACTTGAGAAAGTCAGGAATCTTTTTCTTTTAGGAAGAAAATGGACTTTTCTCGTCTCTAACTTTGGTAAGAAAGCTTCCACGTAGGAAAAAGATGATGCTCTCTTTTCTCTTTGAAATGTTCCCTATACTTGTGCCAAGTAGGTTGTCCATGTATGTGTCTGTGGTATATATACATTTATATATAATCCTAGAGAGGACGGAGTTAAGGAGGTAAAAATATTAGTCATTTTAGAAATCTAGATTTGAAATAGGTATAGACACGCATGGGATTCCCTGGTGGCTCAGACAGTTCTATCCCTGGGTGGGGAAGATCCCCTGGAGAAGGAAATGGCAACCCACCTCAGTATTCTTGGCTGGAAAATCCCATGGATGGAGGAGCCTGGTGGGCTACATACCACGGGGTTGCAGAGATGGACCTGACTGAGTGACTTCACTTTCACTTTCATAGACACACAAGGCAAGAAGATGTTTTAATTTGGTACATAATGGATTCTGAACTAGTGTGCGGAAACACAGACACACATACATATATGATGCTGGGAAAGATTGAGGGCAGGAGGAGAGGTGGGTGACAGAGGAGGAGATGGTTGGATGGCATCGCCGACTCGATGGACATGAGTCTGAGCAAGCTCCAGGAGTTGGTGATGGACAGGGAGGCCTGGCGTGCTGCAGTCCATGGGGTTGCAGAGAGTCAGACACGACTGAGCGACTTAATAACAACAATAAGAAAATACACACATCCACACATTAGTTGATAAGCTGGTCTGTCCCCCTCCTGAAGTAACATTTGGACAAGCCCACTTCATTTGTAAGTATGTAAGGATGCTTTGTCTCTGTGATAATCCCAGCTCTATTTTGTCTTTGCATGTATCTCAAAACAAAGGCATCGGAGTTTTGCAAGGTCACAAAAACCTTTTCCGTTACAAACCATCTTATACTTAAAGGAACTTTAAACCTATCTTTAGGTTCATTCTTCTCCTATCCTCCTTACGTCAAGGTGACTTCAACAGTGAAGTCTGTACAGATAATTAATTTCCGCAAGAGAGAAAACAGTTGATTGGCATTTTGGCCCCTAAACGTCCAGATGGCATTTATGATTGAAAACCACACGAAGGCACTGACATGAATTTTAGGATGAAAGGCAAGGGGGGCCATGTCTGCCCTGGTTGGTGCCCCCTCTCTGAAGAGGAGCATGAACAATTCACTATTTTTACAGGAAAGATAACAAGTCTGTTGGGGATTACCAGGCAGATCAGGAATAAAAAACACACCTGCAGGAGATGTGGGTTCGATCCCTGGGTCGGGAAGATCCCCTGGAGGAGCGAACGGCAAATGGCTCCAGTTTTCTTGCCTGGGAAATTCCAGGGACAGAGGAGCCTGGCGGGCCTCCGTCCATGGGGTCGCAAAGAGTTGGACACAACTTATCGACTAGACAACAAATCTGTCGGGCTGTTATCCTCATGTCTGCCATCCTCATTACAACTTCAAATTAACTCTTAATATTCGCGAGACAAATAGACTTTGTTTCGGGAGATCAGGGTCTTAGCAGCTAAGAGAGGACCAGAATCTAGGCTTGTCTGTCCATAAAAGTCTGGGCTGCCGTCTCTGTCTTCTCTCTCGTTTCCTGTCAGAGAATCACTACGGTTAACTGGGCAACGGTTAACTGAGTCCACTGGCCGGCTCCAAGGCCCTGAGACATCTCTCTCCTTCCAGGAAAACCAGAGAGGATGCAGTGAAAACAGGTAAAAATAGACCAGCCTTCTTAGAAGTCTAGACGAGAAATAGGGATAGACGTACCAAGGCGAGATGATGTTTCATTACGATACATAATGGATTCCTGAAACGCTTAAGTGTAATTAAAGATATGAAAAGGACAGAGGGAAGCTTGCAGAACCATTATGAATACCCAGCACTGCAATGAGATGCTGTTTTGAGACATAGCCCCACTTGCAGACTCTCGTCCTGTAACAAAAAAAAAAAAGAAAGAAAATCGAAAGGGAGGGCAGCTTAGGAGGACAGAGACGATGCAGATGCGGAGCTGGGTGCTGGTGGTGATGAGCGAAGAGCTCTGGTAGAAGGGAGGAGGGGAGGGAGCCTTATGGGGGGTAGAAACATTTTCTGGGGTGCCAGGTAAATGTCCCAGTTTTATCGGCAATTGAATAAAACTGAAAACAAGTCAATGGCAGTCTACATCCTGGAGATTCATTATATTTAATTCTGTTTTGCAGGGAGTGACACATCCAGGACTTGTTTGGCAAGACCTCAGGGAAGCCGTGTTTCTCCTGCTATATACTGCAAGTAAGGTTTGCATGCACGTGCGTGTGTGGTCAGTCGTGTCCGACTCTTTGCGACCCCGTGGACTGTGGCCCTCCCGACTCCTCTGTCCTTGGAATTTTCCAGGCAAGAATCCTGGGGTGGGTTGCCATTTCCTCCTCCAGGGGATCTTCCCGACCCAAGGATCGAACCTGTGACTCCTGTATTCTTCACCGCGGGCACCACCTGGGAAGCTTGAAAATGGGCCCTGCTTGCAATTCTTTCTCGGTGCCCTTCCCCAGGGCATTTCTTGAGGGCAGGTGTCTTTTGAATAGGAAGCATCCAGCAGGCCTGGTTTTAAGTTGGTGTTACAGGAAGTGACCACCAGAGGCAGCATGTCCGAATGGTCCGCTCTGGTTGCCTGGGAAACCAGAGGTTGGAGAAAGTCGTGTTGCTGGCTTGTGGCTCCCAGCGGAAAGGGCCACGATGAACACCCAAGGGCTTACGACTAACTACCTGAGTTTTAATTTCATATTGGAGTATATGGTGGGTTTGATCACTTTCAGGTACATCTGCGTGGGTACAGGTAGCATCATCTCATTTTTTATGCGTTAGTCCGCTCAGCTGTGTCCAACTCTCTGTGACCCCACGGACTGTAGCCTGCCAGGCTCCACTGTCCATGGGATTCTCCAGGCAGGAACACTGCGGTGGGTTGCCATTTCCAGCTCAAGGGTGAGGAATACTCCACTGGATACACGTACCATCTCTTCTTTACCCATTCCGTTATTGATGGATGTTGTTTCTTTCTGCTCTTAGGGAGATTTGTTTTCCTTAAGTGTGGTTTTTTTTTTTTTTTTAAATCATCTGAAATCTTCCTACCTTCACTTCCCCTGAGAGCAAGGATCTTGTTCAAGTTGCTAATCCTAGTCAGAGCTTATCAGCTTTGATCAATACTCCCTGAATAAACAGGAGAGAGATAAAATAAAAATAAATCTGATCACAATTTGAGTGGATCAAAGATGATGTGATTTCATTAACAATAAGTGTAAATCTAAGCAGATTATTCAGCTTTGTATTAAATGGAATTTTATGGATGGGAGAATTTTAAAAATAACAGAAATCTTTTCATTTTTGCCAACTCTGTTCTCTAATTGGGTTGAAAACTTACCTACTAGCCATTACATGCAAGAAACATATCAGATACTGTGAAAGTGAAAGTCACTCAGTTGTGTCTGACTCTTTGCAACCCCATGGACGATACAGTCCAGGGAATTCTCCAGGCCAGAATACTGGAGTGAGTAGCCTTTCCCTTCTCCAGGGGATCTTCCAAACCTAGGGATCAAGCCCAAGTCTCTTGCATTGCAGGTAGGTTTTTTACCAGCTGAGCCACCAGGGAAGCCCAGGAATACTGGAGTGGGTAGCCTATCCCTTCTCCAGCGGATCTTCCCAACCCAGGAATCGAACCAGGGTCTCATGCATTGCAGGTGGATTCTTTACTAACTGAGCTATCATTCACAAGCTAGGGGAAACCTGCCAGAATCAAGACACACTGCTGATGGAAAAGGACAAAGGGGGGCATATATTTAAACTGCCGTTTGGCTCTGCTTCCTTTTCGGCGGGATGTTCTGGGGCTTCAAACGATGTGTTTGTTCTCTCGGGAAGAGGTCCATGCTGCTAAGGCGTGGAGGCAGGCCTGGCCCCCGCAGGTGGGGCTGGCTCCCTCCCGGTTCACGGCAGGTCAGAGACACAAGCACACTCAGCTGCTTCTGGAGGCCAGAGGGTCAGCTGGTCCTGTGCTTCCTGGAGCCGACGAGGCGCGCTCAGCCCTGACGGAATGCCATGCCGTGAAGAATTCTATCCAGCCGCGGCGTGACAGTACCTACGTAAGTTCTCTGCCTATCGTATTCAGCCGCAGTTCACGGAGGACAATTCTTCCCCAAATATCTCAAGACAGAACCTTCTGCCACCACATGGCAGGGCTGCATAACCCACCTGGGAGCTTCCTCCTGCTGTTATGTCTTCGGTTCTTACGCTTTTGTTTCTCCTTTAAACACCAGGGGAGTCCCGCCATGTCCTAAATAGATTCCCGGAGCCTTACCTTTCTCCCAAATCTCCCGGCTGGGTTGAGTTCAGCTGCATGCCAAGGGTTCCCACGTCGCCTTTGTAGGAGAGTAAATCCATCACATCTAGACCACAGCTTCCCAAGGAGGCACTGTTATTGTTAATCACGTCCCTCCTCTTCTCTGACCCCACTGCTGGGTTTGGAGTGGGGTTCTGCTCAGGCAGCTCATTTGCATTTACCTTGTGTGTGTGCTCAGTCACATCCGACTGTAGCCCCCCAGGCTCCTCTGTCCATGGGATTCTCCACGCAAGAATACTGGGGTGGGTTGCCATTCCTTCCTCCAGGGGATCTTCCCCACCCAGGGATTGAACCTGGGTCTTCTACCTTGCAGGTGGATTCTTTACCACTGAGCCACTTGGGAAGCCTCCTTTACCTTAGACTCCACCACAGAGATGGAGTGTCTCTTCTGAGACTCTCGGCCTTGGGGAGCCTGCCCCCTGCCCTCATACCTAATCCCAGTGAGTGGTTAAGCCCATCATCACTGAACCAAGGCAGCCTGAAAACTCCATTACTCACCGGTTTCGCTTCTCCCCAGAATGACGCGTCTGGTGATTCCATAGGTTCTTTTCTTTCCACTTCAAAAAAAAAAAAAATTATATTGGAGTATTCCTGATTTGGGTCTTCCCAGGTGGCCCCGTGGAAAAGAATCTGCCTGCCAATGCAGGAGACGTGGGTTCCCTCTGGTTCTGGAAGATCCCCCTGGAGGAGGAAATGGCAACCCACTGCAGTGTTCTTGGCTGCAGAATCTCATGGACAGAGGAGCCTGGCGGGGCTACAGTGCACGGGGTCGCAGAGAGCCATACGTGTCTCAGAGCGCACAGATACACACACACACGTACTTGACTGACAATGTTGGATTAGTCTCAGGTGTCCAGCAAAGTGCTGCAGTTCAACATACCCATACATCTATTCTTACTCACGTTCTTTTCCCACATAGCTTATCACAGAGGACTGAGGAGAGTTCCCAGTGCTACACAGTAGGTCCTTGTTGACAGTCTATTCTGTACATAGCAGTGTGTATTGATTAATCCCCAAATCCTCCAATTTATCCCTCCCTCCCTGTTTCCCCTTTGGTAACCAAAAGTTGGTTTCCTAGCTCTGAGTCTGTTTGTTTTGTAAAAAAACGCTCTTTGCACCATTTTTTAAAATTCCTCATATAAGTGACATCACACACTGTTTGATTTTCTGGGCGGGGGGCTGATGTACTTTATTTTTTATGACTGAGTAATATTCCATTTTCATATCTATAGCATCATCTTTGTCCATTCCACTGCTGATAGATTCAGAGGGCCACTACAACTCTGTGATGCTCTTAAGAATTCCTTAAAAGCACATTAAATGTATATCTATTCTCCCCCATTAGTTTAATTCAGACAGTCAAATCCTGTCACAGAATTATAATCATCTACACAATTGTTTGCTTTTGAATTGATGCTTTTGAACTGTGGTGATGGAGAAGACTCTTGAGAGTCCCTTGGACTGCAAGAAGATCCAACCAGTCCATCCTAAAGGAAATCAGACCTGAATGTTCATTGGAAGGACTGATGTTGAAGCTGAAACTCCAATACTTTGGCCACCTGATGTGAAGAGCTGACTCCTTTGAAAAGACCCTGATGCTGGGAAAGATGGAGGGCCGGAGGAGAAGGGGACGACCGAGGATGACATGGTTGGATGGCATCACTGACATGATAGACATGAGTTTGAGCAAGCTCTGGGAGTTGGAGGCCTGGCATGCTGCAGTCCATGGGGTCGCAAAGAGCCAGAAGTGACTGAGCAACTGAATTGAACTGATACAATTGTTTCCTTAAGGCTTTCTCACTCCTGCTCTGTGATTTCAGATTTACATCCTGAAATATTGGGTTGGCAAAAAAGTTTGTTCCACGGTTTTCCATAACATCTTACAGAGAAACCCAAACGTTTTGGCCAACCCAGTATAATAGTGGTGCCTCCCTCTGCCACATTCAGGAGCCAGTGATGTCACTCTATGCCCAGGGACTCCACACACAGACCTCAGGCTAGACAGGCCAGCTCTGAACACATCTTAGGATACAGTGAATAATGACGCACGGACTGATCCATCCTTATGTTGAAACTCTTCTTTTTTATTTTGAAAACCATTCTAGCACATAACAGATTCCTCTGTGTATGAAACTGTCATTGCGGTTTGGTGTTACCCTTACCAGGGTTAATTAGGCATTAACCTCATTAACAACCAAGCAAACCGGCTGCTCAAAAAATTCCTAAGAGGGGTGTCAGGGAGAGATGAGAAGCCTCCACAGAGGAGGGCTTTCATAATAGAGCACACCTTGCGAAAGGAGCCAGAGGCTCAGAGGAAGCAGATCGCCGTCTCACAGCTGTCCTGCTCCGTCAGGAGGGAGAATGGTCAGATGCGCAGACAGGGAACTGAGCTGAACTGTGTGTCAGCTCTTAGCATGGGCAGGAGTAAGGCGCTGAGACAAACTGGAAGTACAGGCCGAGGAGGAGAAAGTTTTGCACTGGGACGTCCCTCGTGGTCCACTGGCTAAGACTCCATCCTCCCAATGCAGGGGGGTGCCCAGGGTCAGTCCCTGTTAGGGATCTAGACCCCACATGTCACAACAGAGGTCAAAGATCTCACTCGCTGCAACTGAGACACTGCAGAGCCAAATGAATAGGCAGAAATACATATTTTAAAAATATCAGCTGAACAGAACGGGATGAACTGAGAGCCTCGTTATACAGGGAGGTAAGTCAGAAAGATGGGCAAACAGTGGAAACAGTGTCAGACTTTATTTTGGGGGGGCTCCACAATCACTGCAGATGGTGACTGCAGCCATGAAATTAAAAGATGCTTGCTCCTTGGAAGGACAGTTATGACCAACCTAGATAGCATATTAAAAAGCAGAGACATTACTTTGTCAACAAAAGTCTGTCTAGTCAAGGCTGTGGTTTTTCCAGTAGCCATGTATGGATGTGAGAGTTGGACGGTGAAGAAAGCTGAACGCCAAAGAATGGATGCTTTTGAACTGTGGTGTTGGAGAAGACTCTTAAGAGTCCCTTGGACTGCAAGATCCAACCAGTCCATCCCAAAGGAGAAAAGTCCTGAATATTCATTAGAAGGACCGATGATGAAGCTGAAACTCCAGTACTCTGGCCACCTGATGCGAAGAGCTGACTCACTGGAAAAGACCCTAATGCTGGGAAAGACTGAGGGCAGGAGGAGAAGGGGATGACAGAGGATGAGATGGCTGGATGGCATCACCGCCTCGATGGACGTGAGTTTGGGTACACTCCAGGAGTTGGTGATGGACAGGGAGGCCTGGCATGCTGCAGTCCATGGGGTGGCAAAGAGTCGGACACGACTGAGCAGCTGAACTGCACTGAAGTCAGGAAGAGAGAAACGTGTATGTTCATACATATATACGGATCACAAAATGTGGTACTGATGAAGCGACTTGCAGGGCAGGAACAGAGATGCGGATGGAGAGAATGTGGACACAGTGAGGAAGGAGAGGGTGGGATGAACTACACCACCAGGTGTAAAACGGACAGCTACTGAGCAGCTGCCGTATAGCACAGGGAGCTCAGCTCAGTGCTCCGTGATGACCCAGGGGGTGGGACAGGCGTGGGAGGGGAGTTCACGAGGGAGGGGACATGCATCTACTTTGAGCTGATGGGTGCTGCTGTATGGCAGAAACCAGCGAAACATTGTAAAGCAATTATACTCCGGTAGGGAAAATAAAGATAGACTTCATTCTTAGAAGAAGAAGGAAAAAAAACGAAATGTACTTGACTGTTCGTCAGTTTTAAACCTTCACGGATCTGACAGTAGTGGGAGCCAGCAGACAGAGCGTGGCAACTGCAAGTCTTAAGCTCAGACCAGGAACATCTGGCTCGAGGGAAAGAAACGAAAAGGATGCCCCCCGTCTAACATAAAGGATGCACCTTCTAAGCATCAACCTGCAGCTACAAGGAAGGACGGTCCTGAAGCGGATGTCAGGAGCAAGAGATGGAAAAATGGTCATCTGTGAGAAAATCCACCTTGTTTCTAGGCTGACGTCATTACGCTCTGAAGGCAGTGAGCTGGCTTCTTGTCTTTGAAAGGAAAATTTGGAATCATCTCAGACATCCAGAGACTCGCTTGTTTCTGTCAACTGTTTTCCCGGGTGGTCTTCCCTTGTGCATCCCGAAAGTATTCCTCATATTGCTATGTTTATCATCCATTCACAACACACTGACTGTATATTGAATCCATTCACTATATACGCTCATGGCCTACTGAGTGGACGATAAACCTTGGAATGGAATCAATGTAAAGAGAATGAATGAATAATGGCATGTTCTATGAATGCCTTAGCTGCATTTCTTCCCAGGTGGCGCTCGTGGTAGAAAACCCACCTGCTAATGCAGGAGACATAAGATGCAGGTTCGATCCTTAGATGGGGAAGAGCCCCTGGAGGAGACCATGGCAACCCACTCCAGTATTCTTTCCTGGAGAATCCCACAGACAGAGGAGCCTGGTGGGCTACAGACCATGGGGTCGCACAGAGTCGGACATGACTGAAGTGACTTAGCCCAAACACACCTCTTTAGATCCTGCCTACACTTCAAGTAAGATTTAAGTTAGCAGAGAAACTGGATTGATTATTTTTTTGGACATGGCTCTGCCTTGTAATTCTGTGCACAGCTTTCTGTGAGTAAATTTTAGAAGTACTCTAAACAAATACCAAATTGTTAGGCTGGGTATTTGTATAACGTGCATTCATAGTGAAAGACATATTTACAGAGCCTCCTATTTGTGTAAATATGACATACATACACAGCTTCCCTCCTGAATGATAGAGACGGTTTAGAATTATGTAGAATGCATGGCAGACTTAAGGCTGAGCTGAGCTAGCTGCATGAGAAACATCTGTTTACACAGAAATTTAACATCTTTATCAAAAGTTTGTCTTCATATTTTAGGTGAATTTTTGGAAACTGGCAAATTCCCATTGCAATGTAAAAAGTTTTCTTTGTGGTCTCCATTTTATTAATAGTGCTTTTGCGTGTTAAGCTGCTTCAGCCGTGTCCAACTCTTTGTGATCCCATGGACTGTAGTACGCCAGGCTCCTCTGTCCATGGGATTCTCCAGGCAAGAATACTGGAGTGGGTTGCCATTTCCTCCTCCAGGGGGTCTTCCTGAGCCAGGAATTGAACCGGGTTCTCTTAATGTCTCCTGCATCGGCAGGCCAGTTCTTTACCACTAGCACCACCTGGGAAGTCCCTTTATTAATTGCAATGTATCTAAAATTTGCAATATTAATTCAAATATCACATCATGCTTATAATTTCTGGTCATATGTACACAATATGAATCAATATATTGGCTGGGACAAGAACTTTGTTCGGCATTTTTCCATAAGATGGTATGCAAAAATCGAAATGAACTTTTTGGCCAGCCCAATAGGAAACTTTCTTCCAGTTGGCCACCTCTCGAGTACAAAGAAATTCAATACT
Source organism: Antilocapra americana (assembly GCA_007570785.1). NCBI lineage: Eukaryota > Metazoa > Chordata > Mammalia > Artiodactyla > Antilocapridae > Antilocapra > Antilocapra americana. Next base: position 1,452,866 of record ML664230.1, on the reverse strand, counting down.
GTGAAATCTCACAAATGAGATTATTCGTGTACAAGCATAATTTTTGACTCAAACATTTTCAAGATCAAGGGTGACAGCAATTAAGAGAACATGCTAAAGCGCAGACAGAAGATCCTCATAAAGTCTGTATCTCTGAATTGCAGGACGTCTTGTGCATCTGAAGATGACTTAGCCTGGAGGAATCTTCCCACCCCCCACCCCCAGCACTCCTACCCCCTTTAAACCTTAGAGTCCACCTCTGGAAAAACTGAAGCCAGCAGGGGAAGTTACCAGCACAGCTGCTAAAGTTGGACACTTGAAAACTCAACAGTCCTTGTGACTTCTTTCACACAACAAAGTGACCCAGAAGGGGGTGGTCCTCGCATGCCTGGATGCAGAAGGAGGAGCTGGGAGTCAGCCTCTCTTTGCAGGCTGGGTAAGCTTCTAAGAGAGAGAAAAGGAATCACAGTCTGAACTCGGGGCCAAACCAAATGCCTACCTGGAGGTCCCCTTGGAGAAAACTCTCTCAGATGTGAAAGCAGGAAAAACAGAGGAAGTGCAAGTCTTTTCCCTAATACCCACTCCTTTTAAACCGTGGAGCAGAGGTCTTACTACACCAGCTCTATCCCAGATCATCAGGCATTAGATCCCGGAGTCTGGGAAGCCCTAGCTTATGGGTTTCTGAATGTGGACAGTGTGGATCTCTACCGTGATAAAACAAAATCGCTTGAAGATTAATATGCTCTCCTATCAAGACAAGGTACCGTTCCCATTTACTTTTGCCTTCCTGATCACCAAAATTTGAAAAGATTGATACTGTCCATTGTTGATAAAGGTGGGGAGAAAAATGTTCTCAGAAGCTCTTAAGAGAGAGTGTCTTAGTACAGCCTTCTCTGCAGGGGAATTTGCCTAGAACCTTTCAGAGTTTCAACTGTGTATTCCCTTTGAGCCAGCAATCTTTCTTGAGAGGCTTTCTATGGAAATACTTGCAGTGTTCAAGTGATGGATGCCAAAGAGAGAAATTCAACAGAATTATTTCTTTAGCAACGACAACAAAACAACCCAATGGAAAAATGGTTGTGCTGTGTACTCAGTCGATCAGTCGTGTCTGACTTTTTGCGACCCCATGGACTGCAGCCCACCAGGCTCCTCTGTCCACGGGGATTCTCCAGGCAAGAATACTGGAGTATGTTGCCAAGCTCTCCTCCAGGGGATCTTCCTGGCCCAGGGATCGAACCCAGGTCTTCCACACTGCAGACAGATTCTTTACCGACTGAGCCTTTACAAGACTGAAACAGACATTTGTTCAAAGGAGACAAACAGATGGCCAATAGGCACGTGAAAAGGTGCTCAATACCGCTATAAGAAATGCAAATCGTCAAATCTACAACAAGGTACCAGTTGTAGTCCCTCACACCAGTCAGAGTGGCTATCATTAAAAAAAAAAATCTACAAATAACAACTGCTGGAAAGAGTGTAGAGAAAAGGGAACCTTCCTACAGTGTTGGTGGGAATGTAAGTTGGTGCAGTCCCTTTGGCAAACAGGATAGCAGTTTCTCAGAAAAAAAAAATGAAAACTAGAATGACTTTATGGTCTTGCAATGCCACTCCTGGGCACAGACCCAGAGAAACCCATAACGTGAAAAGATACATGCCCCCCAAGGTTCACAGCAGCACTATTCCCAAAAGCCAAGACATGGAAAGCACCTAAATGCCCACCAGCAAATGAATGGATAAAGAAGAGGTGGTGTGTATATGATGATGGAATATTACTGAGCCAAGAAAAAGAATGAAACCATGCCATTTGTATCCACATGGAAGGACTCAGAGATTATCATACTAAATGAAGTAAGTCAGAAGTAGAAAGATATCACATCACTATCACTTATATATGGAATCTAAAATATGACACAAGTGAACTTATCTATGCAATGGAAACAGATTCATGGAGAACAGGCTGATGGTTGCAAAGGAGCAGGGGAAGGGAACGGATGAATTGGGAATTTGGACTTAGCATATGTAAACTGTTACGTATAGAGGAGATAAATAAGAAGGTCCAACTGTATAACACAGAGAACTCTAATCAATATCCTGTGATAAAGTTTAATGGAAAATAATATGGAAAATATATAGAAATATAAGTGAATCATTTTCCTATGCAAGAGAAATTAACGCAACACTGTAAATTAACTATGTTCAATTAAAAAAAATTAAAGAATTATTTCTTTGATTTGCTACTGAATGGGGAATATTCTAATAGAAGTTCAGTCCAGTTCAGTTGAGGCGCTCAGTTGTGTCCGATTCTTTGAAATCTCACGAATCGAAGCATGACAGGCCTCCCTGTCCATCACCAACTCCCAGAGTTTACCGAAACCCATGTCCATCGAGTCGGTGATGCCATCCAGCCATCTCATCCTCTGTCGTCCCCTTCTTCTCCTGCCCCCAATCCTTCCCAGCATCAGCGTCTTTTAGATCTGATTCTGATTCTAATAGAAAGTATGAATAGAATCTCTTTTTGTACTTAAAAAAAAATGATGTACTTTGTGCATCTGTATTTCTACTGTCAAACAATCATATGTCAGATAGTAATGACTATCCTTAACATGTGAATATGAGGGTGACTTGAATCATTTATCCTCTGTTTTTAAAGGTACATACATATTTTTTACTATGTGCTTATACCTTTTTCAGTGAAAATACCACACACGTTTTCAAGCTTTGATGCCAGAGATGTGAAGGTTCTCAAATGCTCAGAATCCATATTGTATAAGGCAGCTACCCACTGCAAAATTTGTGGCTTGATGGTTTCAGAGGTTTTCCTGTATGTTTTGTTTTATTCTTAATAAGTCTTATGGCTTGTGTGAAGGAACTAAACTCATCCGACACTAACGAGTCATGTGTTGACAGTCTCAGAAACTTCTCTTACCTTCCAAACAACCCTGAGGGGGAAATACTTCAGCCTACATAATAACAGTTTGGAAGTGATTTTGAATGTAAAAGGGGAAAGTAAAAGTAAGCAACTTTTTCTCTGCAAAATTGCAGAGATACAATATGTTTGTGAATATTGTCACAGATTATCTGGTGTTACAAAAGGGAAAAGGGAACAGGAACTGTGCAAAATGTGGATCAAGCTTTAAATGAGCAAATTCATCAGGAGTATGAAGATACCACATTTATGAAAATGCCATCACAATCAAAAGGCATTACCAGTATGCAACTAAGGGTAGTTGTTCAGTCGCTCGGTCGTGTCCAACTCTCTGTGACCCCATGGAGTGCAGCACACCAGGCTTCCCTGTCCTTCACTATCTCCCGGGGTTTGCTGAAACTCGTGTCCATCGAGTGGGTGATGCCATCCAACCAGGTGCATTATCTCCGAGCAGTAATTCAGTACCCTGCCGTTACTTCTGCTTGGTATCATTCTGTATTCAGTTTTCTCCGTTTTCACAAGCCAAAATAAAAGTTTGTCTCTTCCCATTTTTTCATGCCTGTTCTGCTGTAAACAACCTTCTACAGACTTGTAGATTATTTGGGAAGGACAGGATAATGGGAGCTAAAATAGCAGTGAGGAGAATTTTTCCTCTATGCTAAACTGTCCATCTGTCTGTGTTTATGGGATGTACAGCACCTGTTTTTTCCTCCAGTCATGGCTGGTGGTCTTCTGTGAGGGTATTCAGCTACTATTTCTCGAGCTAGGCAGATGGCAATCAAAACGCAACTTTATAATTTTGTTTTTCTAGCCACCATCCAAAAATCTGGACAGACTCCTGGCAGTACTCTGAGTTATAACGGTGCGGGACACGTGTTCAGTTTGTTTGCGTGAGGGATACTCACAGGCATGTACTAGTCGACAGAACCAAACACGGAGAACAACAGTCTCATCATCGTAACGGTCAACAGTCACAGAACTCAGTTAGCTCAGTTCAGTCCAGTCGCTCAGTCGTGTCCGACTCTGTGACCCCGTGGACCGCAGCATGCCAGGCTTCCCTGTCCATCACCAACTCCAGGAGCTTACTCAAACTCATGTCCATCGAGTCAGTGATGCCATCCAACCATCTCATCCTCTGTTGTCCCCTTCTCCTCCCACCTTCAACCTTTCCCAGCATCAGGGTCTTTTCAAATGAGTCAGCTCTTTGCATCAGGTGGCCAAAGGACTGGAGTTTCAGCTTCAGCATCACTCCTTCCAATGAACATTCATGACTGATTTCCTTTAGGATGGACTGGTTGGATCTCCTTGCACTCCAAGGGACTCTTGAGTCTTCTCCAACACACTCAGCTTTTTTTATAGTCCAATTCTCACATCCATACATGACTACTGGAAAAACCATAGCTTCAACTAGATGGACTTTGGTTGACTAGATGGACCTGCATCAGAGGTAGGACAGAACTCAATAGCGGGGACTAAATGGCAGATGGGCAAGAGTGGTAGGAATTTCCAAGAGCTGCACTGACCTAGACTCTCATGTGGCTGGACGTGACTAAGGCACCCTCAGGAGCAACAACGGCAGAGAAAGCGACTCTGGCCTGTGTGATGAATGTACACAGTACTAAGTGAAGCTTATAATGAGCTGTATTATACGAAGAAGCTCAGGTGTGCAGATCAAGTGACAGCTTGGGAGAAAAGCTAGGGTTACCAGGAAATCAAACTGACCAACTGTCGGAAGCAGTGGTTTGGACACTTCATTTGTGTCAAGGACGGCAGAGCACTGTAAAGGCGGGACCTCTCTTGTTGAGGAATCAGCTTGGGAAAAATCATCTTGGAAGGTGCAAACAACCCTCATGACCTAGATCAGGAATAAATACACTGGTTGGTGAACCAAATCCTTCAACTGTGGGCAGCTAGAATGTGCCTCATCTTTACGATGTGTATCACCATCAGAACAGGGACATGTATGCAGTAGGTAAAATGGATGAAACCAAACACAGCGCTAAAAAGGAGGAAAAGGGGGGATTTCCCATGTGGTCCAGTGGCTGACACTTTTTGCTCTCAATGCAAGGGGTCTGGGGTTCGATCCCTGGTCAGGGAACTAGATCCTACATACTGCGACTAAGAGTTCACGTGTCACAATTAAGACCCAGCACCGCCAAATACATAAATGAACATAAATATTATTTGAAAAAAGAGTAAGAAGGAAAAGCCTCCCTGGTAGCTCAGTTGGTAAAGAATCTGCCTGCAATGCGGAGGCCTGGGTTCGATCTCTGGGTTGGGAAGATCCCCTGGAGGAGGGCACGGCAACCCACTCCAGGATTCTTGCCTGGAGAATCCCATGGACTGAGGAGCCTGGTGGGCTGCAGTCCATGAGGTTGAAAAGAGTCGGACACGACTGACTGACTAAGCACAGCACACAAGAGGGAAAAAGAATATAGACAGTAGAGAAACACTATTAAATTTATTAGCACGTTTGACCTGATTAGCCTAAGTGAACCAATCCAATTTTCAATAAGTTTAATATTATGTGTGTATTGTGCTTTATACAGTGCTTAAAAGCATTTTAAGAAAATCAGGTATGTCAGACTGGTTTGAATGAAACAGAAAATTCATTAGGTGTGTAGTCAATGTTGAAATGCCTATAGAAATCTAATTAGTTTAATTAATAAGCTTTTGCTTTATTGATTAAATCAGTGAAATATGGCTACTTAGAAGAATGCTATACAACTGAATTAGGTATCAAGGTAGAAACGGTGGTATTTTTCATGTACATAACTTTTTTTATATTAAGGAATCTATCAAAATGAAGAAGGAAAGATGTATCAATATCTCACATTGTCTTTAGCTAGTAGAAATGGGCAGGATTAAAATTAAACTCTAGAAACACATGGTGGTAAAGGATACAGCATTCTCTGGAATACGGTAAATATGATCCGGAAAATATGGAGGACGCCATCAGTAACTGAGAATATGGGATCTAAAAATTATTGACATTAGGTAGTAGGAAGTGAACAAGATCACTCCATGGAAGTATTTGTTGGTTACTAATAGAACTAAGTCTTGATGGGGATTGGAGAAGGGCATGGCAACCCTCTCCAGTATTGCCTGGAGAATCCCACAGACAGCAGAGCCTGGTGGACTATAGTCCATAGCATCACAAAGAGTTGGACACGACTGGGCAACTTGAGCACGCACACACTTAATGGAGATATTCACCATCAAAAGGAAAGTAGGTGTTATAATTCAGCAATGGAAAGAATAATGTGAAAAAAATAAAAAGGTGAAGCACAGTAAGTAAAATGAAAGCCTATATAAGCTTCCCTTATAGCTCATTTGGTAAAGAATCAGCCTGCAATGCAGGAGACCTAGGTTCAGCTCCTGGGTCAGGAAGATCCCCTGCAGAAGGGATAGGCTACCCACTCCAGTATTCTGGGGCTTCCCTGGTGGCTCAGCTGGTAAAGAATCTGCCTGCAATGTGGGAGACCTGGGCAAGATCCCCTGGAGAAGGGAAAGGCTACCCACTCCAGTATTCTGGCCTGAAGAATTCCATGGACTCTAGTCCATGGGGTCGCAAAGAGTTGGACATGACTGAGTGACTTTCACTTTCTTTCATGCTTAACCCTACATCTGGATGGGAGGCACCAGCCACTTGAAACAGAAAAACTTAACTGAGCTCTGGTACATATACGCAGTGGAATATTACTCAGTTGTTAAAAAGAATGCATTTGAATCAGTTCTAATGAGGTGGATGAAACTGGAGCCTATTATGCAGAGTGAAGTAAGTCAGAAAGAAAAACACCAATACAGTATACTAACGCATATAAATGGAATTTGGAAAGATGCTAATGATAACCCTATACGTGAGACAGCAAAAGAGACAGATGTAAAGAACAGACTTTTGGACACTATGGGAGAAGGCGAGGGTGGGATGATTCGAGACTAGCATTGAAACATGTATATTATCATGTGTGAAATAGATCGCCAGACCAGATTTGATGCATGAGGCAGGGTGCTCGGGGCTGGTGCACTGGGATGACCCAGAGGGATGGGATAGGGAGGGAGGAGGGAGGGGGGTTCAGGATGGGGAACACATGTACACCCATGGCTGATTCACGTCAATGTATGGCAAAAACCACCACCATATTGTAAAGTAACTGGCCTCCAATTAAAATTAATTAATTAATTAATTAAAAAAATAACACACACACACACAAAATCACTGAGGGTTTCAAAGTGATGGTAGGAATAAAAATAAGTTTGAAGGTGCCTCAGAGACCAGCATGTTGAGGCATTCAGCAGGTGGTTGGATCCATGGGCGTAGGAGTCAGACAATGGGATGTCTGGACCAGAGACAGAGCTTGGGGGTCATCAGCCAACAGACTCAACTAATGCTCTGTCTGACTGGGAAGAATGAGTGAGAAAGCATAAGGGCTGTTGAGATGCTCTGAGACACCCCAGTGTTCTAGAGGGAGGGGACATATGTGTACCTATGGCCGGTTCATGTTGATGTATGCCAGAAACCAATACAATATTTTTGGAAAGCAATTATCCTCCAGTTAAAAATAATTAAAATAAAAGCTTCTCAGGTGGCACGAGTGGTAAAGAACCTGCCTACCAATGCAGGAGACCCAAGAGATACAGGTTCGATTCTTGGGTCGAGAAGGTCCCCTCAAGAAGGGAATGACAACCCACTCCAGGATCCTTGCCTGGAGAATGCCATGGACAGAGGAGCCTGGTGGGCTACAGTCCATGGGGTCGCAGAGAGTCAGATGTGACTTAGCGACTTAGCACGAAGGTAAGCTCTTTGCTCATGAACAAAGATAAGGGGTAAATAAAATGTTTAAGGAAGGGTGGATCTTACCCAGTCTACAAAAAGAAAGCTGGGACATGGCTGAAACGACTCGGATGCACATGGCGGAAACCAATACAAGTTGTAAAAATTTCTTTTTAATTAATTTATTTTAATTGGAGGCTAATTAGTTTACAATATTGTAGTGGTTTTTTGCCATACATTGACATGAATCAGCCATGGGTGTACATGTGGAAATATTTTTTATTTTAAAAGACTTCCATGCTGGTCCAGTGGCCAAGAGCTGGAGATCCCAATGCAGGGGGCCCCACCCCACCTGGACCCCTGGTCAGATAAGTAGATCCCACTTGCAGAAACTGAAAAGATCCTGCATGCTGCAATGAAGATCAAAGATCCTGTGCAACGTAACTAAGATCCGACACAGCCAAAGAAACATAATCAAAAATAAATATTAAATATATATATATATATAACACATAAGATATTTCACAGAGAAGTCTTACACGATTCTTCCATTGGCAGTAGACGGAGAAATAGTGTCATTACTAATCATTCAAGAAGGCTGGGTGCTGAAGACTTGATGCTAAAGACTCTTGAGAGTCCCTGGGACAGCAAGATCAAACCAGTCCATCCTAAAGGAAGTCAACCCTGAATATTCACTGGAAGCACTGATGCTGAAGCTCCAGTACTTTGAGCTTCAAAGAGCAGCTGCTGCTGCTAAGTCGCTTCAGTTGTGTCCGACTCTGTGCAACCCCACAGATGGCAGCCCACCAGGCTCCCCCGTCCCTGGGATTCTCCAGGCAAGAACACTGGAGTGGGTTGCCATTGCCTTCTCCAATGCATGAAAGTGAAAAGTAAAAGGGAAGTCGCTCAGTCGTGTCAGACTCCTAGCGACCCCATGGACTGCAGCCTACCAGGCTCCTCCGTCCATGGGAGTTTCCAGGCAAGAGGACTGGAGTGGTGTGCCATTGCCTTCTCCATCAAAGAGCAGACTCACTGGAAAAGACCCTGATGCTGGGAAAGATTGAAAGCATGAGCAGAACGGGGCAACAGAGGATGAGAGAGTTGGATGGCATCACTGACTCAGCGGACAAGGGGTTGAACAAACTCTGGGAGATAGTGCAGGACAGAGGAACCTGGCATGTCGCAGCCCAAGGGGCTGCAAAGAGTCGGACACGATGGAGCGACTCAACAACAACAGTTAGCCTGGCAGACTCAACATTTTTTTACATAGCTGTTTGAATTGTAGATGCTTTGTCTGTTACTCTGAAAGGGAACCCAACAGCCTGTTCATTTTCTCTTCTCTACTAGACAATATCGGTATTTTTCTAGCCCACGCCTGCCTTCAGTGAGAGTCTCTGTAAAGCAGCTCCTTCTCAGGGCTGCCCTGGTGTTTTGGTGGTTAATACTTCCCCTTCCAATGCTGGAATTGCAAGTTTGATCCCTGGTTGGGGACCTAAGGTCCCGTATGACTCATGGCCAAAAACACCAAAACATAAAACAGATGCACCATGGTAACACATTCGATAAAGATTTTTAAAAAAACGGTCCACATCAAAAAAAGTAAATAAATAAAAATGTAAAAAGGAGATCCTCCTCAGTCATGCAGCAGCCTTTGACAGAGCCCGTCCCAACCTTCACCAGAAACCTCCTCCTTAAACAGGCCCTCCTGCTTAAGGCTTTCTCTTCCTTTCTACCATCTATTGCATCCTCCTTATATGCTGACCAAGATGTCAGACACTTCTTTCCCAACTTCCCTCCTGAACCCAACCCCAAAATAATACCCATCAATGCACATCTGGCTTCCAAGCTGACTGTCCTTCCTCCATCTTTTTAATATCTTGGGGAAAAAAATCTGTCTGAAATACAGCAATGTGGTCTGAGTAACCTGCCCCTTATTACCCTCCAAGAACCATTGCTTACATCCATCACCATGGAAGACACCCATGACCCAGCATTTCTCAATACTCGGCGAATCAGTTCCCCAGGTGGCTCAGTGGTAAAGAATCCACTTGCCAATGCAGGAGATGCAAGAGATGCGGGTTTGATCCCTGGGGAAGGAAGATCCCCTGGAGGAGCAAGTGGCAATCCACTCCAGTATTCCTGCCTGGAAAATGCCATGGACAAGAGGAGCCCAAGGGGCTACACTCCATGGGGCTGCAAAGAGTTGGACGTGACTGAGCGCCATGAGTCCCTTGAGAATGCAATTCAAATGCAGACTCCATTCACGACATTGGGGATGAACCCCAAGATTCTGCACGTCTCACAAGCTGACAAATTTTCAGGGAAACTACTGACTGAATCCACTCACTGTAGCCAGCCCACATTCCCATCATATCCGGAACTACTCACTGTGAGGGGTCAATTAATGAAAGAAAATGCATCTAGAAGGAGAATGTAAGAACACCACCCTCAAAAGGCACCTTGAGACATCTTCAGGAATCCAACTGCAACATTTTTAGTCAGAGCAATAAAAACTTTTGGAAAGCTTCACATTAAAAAGTAAGTATTCTCATATGACAGTAGAAACAATACTAAAAAAAATTAGAGAACAGGCAAAAGAATGGAGTGGACATTTTTCCAAAGGAGACATACAGGTGGTCAATACAAGCATGAAAAGATGCTCAACATCAGTAATTATTAGAGAAGTACAAATTCAAATTGCAGAGTCATCACCTCACATTGGTCAGAATGACCATCATCAAAAAATCTATAAACAGTAAATGCTAGAGAGGGTGTGGAGAAAGGGAACTCTGTTACACAGCTGGTGGGAATGTAAACTGGTGTAGCCACTATGGAGAACGGTACAGAAGTTCCTTAAAAAAAACAAAATACAGCTACCATATGATCCAACAAGCCCACTCCTGGGCATACAGCCAAAGAAAAATCTGGTTCAAAAAGATCCATGTGCTCCAATGGACAGGGCTTCCCTTGTAGCTCAGTTGGTAAAGAATCCGCCTGCAATGCAGGGGACCCCAGTTCAATTCCTGGGTCTGGAAGATCCGCTGGAGAAGGGACAGGCTACCTACTCCAGTATTCTTGTGTTTCCCTTGCCCTCAGCTGGTAAAGAATCTACCTGCAATGCGAGAAACCTGGGTTTGATCCCTGGGTTGGGAAGATCCCCTGGAGAAGGGAAAAGCTACCCACTCCAGTATTCTGGCCTGGAGAATTCCATGGCTGTATAGTCCATGGGGTCACAAAGAGTCGAACATGTCTGAGCCCCTTTCCCTTTCCCCAGTGTACAGCAGCATTATTTACAATAGGCAGGACATGGAAGCAACCTAAATATCCATCAACAGGGGAATAGATAAAGAACATGTGGTGTGTGTGTGTGTGTGTATACATATATATATGTATGTATGTATGTGTATATATATATATATAATGGAATATTACACAGCCATAAAAAAGAACAAAACAATGACATTTGAAGTGACATAGATGGACCTAGAGATTATCATAGCAAGTGAAGTGAGTCAGCTAGACAAAGACAAATATCATATGGCATCGCCTATACACAGAAAGGAGATGTAGTAAATATACAGTGGAATGTTACTCAACCATTAAAAATAACTAATCTCATTTCTGTCAGGGGAGCCACTCACTGAAACCGCCCTCCCTGGCCATGCACGATAATAACGACTCACACAAGTCATCTTCCCACAGTAGGTCCTAGTACAGGGCGCAGAACTAAGAAACTACCACCAACTGGAAGAACTCACTAAAGATCAAAAGGAGAGAGGAGACGTCGGGCCATCATGGGTCCTACTCACCTCCCAGAACAGGAGTGGGCGAAATGAAAGTCGCTCAGTCCGACTCTCTGCAACTCCATGGATCATACAATCCATGGAATTCTCTAGGCCAGAATCCTGGAGTGAGTAGCCTTTCCCTTCTCTAGGGGATCTTCCCAACTCAGGGATAGAACCCAGGTCTCCCGCCTTGTAGGCAGATTCTTTACCAGCTGAGCCACCAGGGAAGCCCAAGAATACTGGAGTGGGTAGCCCATCCCTTCTCCAAGGGATCTTCCCGACCCAGGAATCGAATTGAGGTCTCCTGCACTGCAGGCGGATTCATGACCAGCTGAGCTACAAGGGAAGCCCCATAGCTTTGAGGTATAACCACCGAAACTATGAATGGGAAATCCCCTGGGTATATCATCAGAGACAAATGATGTCACATGCGTCTACTGGGATAGACACGTTATCCCATTGGCTGAGCAAAGCAGACGCCTCCAGGAAGGACCCTGCGTCAGAATGACTGGCTGGAGACAACCAGGAAACGAATCCCATCACCAGAAAACCTAAGACTGTGAGCCACATGGCACGGCACTCCTCCGGGGTTCCCTCACTCTCCTGCCCTCCTCCTGAGGGGGTCCCCTTCCCATCAAGTCTGTTGCTTGGTCAGCACAGGTGTCTCCTGGGACAATTCATTTCCAAGTGTTACATGTGAGCCCCCTCTCAAGCCCTGGAAGCAGTCCCCCTTCCTGCAACAGGGTGACACCCAGTATCAGACCGCAATTAGAAAGGGGAGTTTGGGGGAGAATGGACACGTGTGTGTATGACTGAGACTCTTCACGGTTCACCTGAAACCATCACAACATTATGAATCGGCCGCGCCCCAATGCAAAATAAAAAAAAGGAATGCAAGGACCTAAAGCTTCATGACTCTAAGACAAATTGGATTTTTCCCCCACGAGTTGTCACTTGAGGATGAAGCCTAGAACCTTGTCTTTGCATTTTGTCCTCTTGTGACTCTTCAACTTGTTGCTATTTGTTTCCTGAGTCAGTCCCTCTATAGAACCGGCTCTTGTCTGCGGCCACACCACCCTGAACACGCCCCATCTCCTCTGATCTCAGAAGCTAAGCAGGGTCAGGCCTGATTAGTACCTGGATGGGAGAACCGGCTCTCACTTCTGGTCTGCCTCTGTGACGTCACTTCCAGGGGTTTTCCCATTCGTATTTTAACTGGACCTCTCTGCTGAATTTAACACAGTGGACTACTGGTACGGTGGAAATGTACAACTCTGGCTTCAGGGGAGGAAGAGATTGTTTTTAACAGCATTACTCCTGTGCAAACCTCAATTTTATCCTTTATAAAAAGCCAGTAATATAAAATATTTCAGTGTTTACCTCTTTCTATACTGTATGAGCCTCAGGCCAAAACCTATGGGTTGGCACAAAAGCAATTCCAAGATGGAAGTTTATATTAGGACAAGCTTGCCCTCGGAAAAAAAAGAAATTATACAATTGATAAGCCTTTAGCCAGATTTATAAAGAAAAAAAGGGAAAGGGCCCTAATCAGTAAAATTAGAAATGAAAATTATGTCTGACACCACAGAAATATAAAGGACCGTAAGAGACTACTACCAGGAACTGCATGTCAATAAAATGGACAACGAAAACAAATGGACAAATTCTTAGAAAGGTATAATCTTCCACGACTGAACCAGGAAGACACAGAAGATATGGACAGACCAATTACAAGAACTGAACCTGAATCTGTAATTTAAATACTCCCAACAAATGTAAGTCCAGGACCAGATGGCTTCACAGGTGAATTCTATCAAACATCTATAGAAGAGTTAACAGCTATCCTTGTGAAACTATTCCAGAAAATTGCAGAGGAAAAAAATACTTCCATACTCATTCTATGAGGCCATTAACATGCTGACACCAAGATCAGATAAAAATATCACATAGGAAAAAAAATTACAGGCCAATATCACTTACGAATAGAGGTAAAAATCCTCAAAAAAAAAAAATCAGCAAACTGAATCCAACAGTACATCAAAAGGGTCTTACACAAATATCAAGTGGGATTTATCCCAGGGATGCAAGGATTTTGTCAGTATTCACCAGCGTGATACACATTTACAAACTGAAGAATAAACACTATATGATCATCTCAATAAAAGCAGAAAAGTCTTTTGATAAAATTCAACATGCATTTATGATAAAATTCTCCAGAAAGTTTATGATAAAAGTTCCTCCAGAAAGGAAACCTACCTCAACGTAATAAAAGCCACGTATGATAAACCCATAATGAAGGCAGAGCACCAAAGAATCGATGTTTTTGAACTGTACCTGGAGAAGACTCTTGAGAGTCCCTTGGACGGCCAAGAGATCCAACCAGTCAATCTTAAATGAAACCAACCCTGAATATTCATTGGAAGGACTGATGCTGAAGCTGAGGCTCCAATACATTGGCCACCTGATCCAAAGAGGCAACTCACTGCAAAAGGCTCTTGTGTTGGAAAAGGTAGGGATACCCTGGAGACTCAGACGGTGAAGAATCTGCCTGCAATGCAGGAGACCTGAGTTTGATCTCTGAGTTTAGGAATATCCCCTGGAGAAGGGAATGGCACCCCACTCCCGTATTCTTGCCTGGAGAATTCCATGGACAGAGGAGCCTGGCGGGCGGCCGTCCATGGGGTCGCCAAGAGTTGGACACGACTGAGCAACTAACACTTTCACTTTTTCTGGGTAAGACTGAGGGCTGGAGGAGAAGTGGGTGACAGAGGATGAGATGGTTGGATGGCATCACCGACTCAATGGACATGAGTTTCAGCAAACTCTGAGAGGTGGTGATGGACAGGGAAGCCTGGCGTGCTGTGGTCCATGGCGTCACAGAGAGTCAGACACGACTTAGCGACTGCACAACCACAAAGAATGACAAACCCACAGCTGACATCATACTCCGTGGGGCAAGTCTGAAAGCATTTTTCTCTAAAATCAGGAATGAGGTAAGGGTGTCCACTGTCACCAATGTTATTCAACATAGGTTTGGAAGTCCTAGCCACAGCAATTAGAGAAAAACAAATAAATCAAAAAGGACTCCAAATTAGAAGAGCAGAAATAAAACTTTCACTGCTGTAGATGACATGATACTATACAAACAAAATCCTAAAGGTGCCACCAGAAAACTACTAGAGATCACCCCTGAATTTGGTAAAGTTGCAGGAAACAAAACTAAAACGAAGAAATGTGTTCCTTTCCTATACGGTAACAATGAAAAATTAGAAAAAGTAATTAAGGAAGCAGTCCTAAGGCCCACATCAAAAAGAATAAAATATCTGGCAGTAATCCTACAGAAGGAGGCAAAATACCTGTACTCTGAAACCTTTAAGGTGCTGATGAAAGAAATGAAAGACAACACAAACAGAAGGAAAGGTATATCACACTCTTGGATTGGGAAAATCAGATCGGCAAAATCACTATACTACCCACAGCAATGTACAGATTCAACGTAATGCCTATCAAATTGCTTACGGCAGTTTTGACAGTACTAGAACAAAAAAAATTTTTTTTTTAATCTGTAAGGAGACACAAAAGATCCCAAATAACCAAAGCAATCTTGAGAAAGGACAACAGAGTTGGGGGAATTAGACCAAAAAATGTAAGTAAAAAATAAAGTGGCTCTCCCTATAAAAAACAAAACATAAAAAATCCTTATCCTTCCTCAGCTATCATTGAGCATTTATTCTGCCAGATGAACGCTACCATCCATTTGTCACACTCTGAAAACAAAACTGTTGAGCATGTGATCAGACTGTAAAATGTGTGCATTAAACTATACATGACCGAGTGTGTAATCTCATCTCAGACGGTGAACATGCCATTATTGCATGTGTCCTGAATATCTTTAAGAGGTTGCACATCTTTTTTGGTACAGTGCTGACATAAAAGCACTATTAATTTTCATATACTATTAAAGCATTTCTAATGAATTAACTTCTTATAATACTCTTTCAGTTGATTATCCTGGGTTTTCAGGAATAGAATCATTCGCTGGTTCTTCAACTATTTAGCATATATGCATGCTAGAGAGAACTTACAAATGATAATCAGTTCAGTTCATTCGCTCAGCCGTGTGTAACTCTTTGTGACACCATAGACTGCTATGGCACCCCACTCCAGTACGCCTGCCTGGAAAATCCCATGGACGGAGGAGCCTGGTGGGCTGCAGTCCATAGGGTCGCTAGGAGTCGGCCACGAATGAGCGACTTCACTTTCACTTTTCTCTTTCACGTACTGGAGAAGGAAATGGCAACCCACTCCAGCGTTCTTGCCTGGAGAATCCCAGGGACGGGGGGGCCTGGTGGGCTGCCGTCTATGGGGTTGCACAGAGTTGGACACGACTGAAGCGACTTAGCAGCAGCAGCAGACTGCAGCAGGCTCCCTGTCCATCACCAACTCCTGGAGTTTACTCAAACTCATGTCCATCCAGTTGGTGATGGCATCCAACCATCTCATCCTCTGTCATCTCTTTCTCCTCCTGCCTTCAATCTTTCCCAGCATCAGGGAGTCAGTTCTTCGCATCAGGTGGCTAAAGTATTGCGGCTTCAACCTCAGTCCTTCCAATCAATATTCAGGACTGATCTCCTTCAGGATGGACTGGTTGGATCTCCTTGCAGTCCAAGGGACTCTGAAGAGTCTTCTCCAACACCACACTTCAAAAGCATCGATTCTTTGGCACTTAGCTTTCTTTATAGTCCAACTCTCACATCCATACACAACTACTGGAAAAACCATAGCTTTGACTCTGTTTTTGTTGGCAAAGTAATGTCTCTTCTTTTTAATATGCTGTCTAGATTGGTCATAACTTTCTTCCCAGGATCAAGTATCTTTTAATTTCATGGCTGCAATCATCATCTGCAGTGATTTCTGAGGTCCCCCCAAAATAAAGTCAGCCACTGTTTCCCCATCTATTTGCCATGAAATGATGGGACCAGATGCCATGATCTTAGTTTTCTAAATGTTGAGTTTTAAGCCAACTTTTTCACTCTCCTCTTTCACCTTCATCATTTCTTCTCTTGCTGCCACAAATGATATTGGTTTTGCTATATTTTTCCACATGTCTTTAGCTTTTATTTCTCCTTGCTGCTGCATTTTCTAGAGCTTCCAAAACTTGACAGAGATTCCAGACTTACTTCTCACAGTCCTGCTTTTATGGAATGTCTTTCATGTTTTATTACTAGGTACAGGCTTGTCATTCAAAAAACATTATTTTTTGAATGATTTTTTTTTTACTCAAACCACTTTTTATTCTAAATTGAGTGTCACTTATTTTAATAATATAGCATGCATATTGAAAGTTATCAAATTAACGCATCAGGCAATTTCTTATCTTTGTGGCAATTTGCATGGTGACTTAACTTAGAATTCTGCTGAACTATCAGAATCCAATTAGTAAATGCTGGACAGACAGACATCACAACCAAGTAGGCAACAAGGAGAGCATATATGTATTAGATTCTTGTTTATACATACTATCAAGATAAATACCATTTTCTACTAGAAGTACAACTTTTTGCAGAAACAGGTGATTCCAGAGCTGGGGCAGAGAAGGTATAAGATAAGCCTGGAAAGTACTGTTCCAGAAAGCAAGGGACTGCTCAAAGGAACGCAGATGTATAGAATAGACTTGTGGACTTTGTGGATGAGGGTAAGGGTGGGATGAGATGGGAGAAGGGCATTGAAGCATGTTAATTGTCATGTGTCTAATCAATCGCCAGCCCAGGATTGATGCTCGGGACTGGTGCAGCGAGATTTCCCGGGGGGGAGGGAGGAGGGAGGGGGGACCCGGAGGGGAAGCATATGTAAACCCATGGTGATATCATGACAATGTATGGCAAAAACAATAATAAAAAAATAATAATAATAAAATTAAAAAAAAAAAAAGACTGATGAGTATCTATCCAAAGGATCCTAACAGCCAAGGTATGGAAACAACCTACATGCCCATCGACAGATGGATAAAGAAGATGTAGTACGAGTATACAATGGAATACTACCCAGCCATTAAAATCAAGGAAATAAAGCAATTTGCAGCAATATGGATGCAAGCAGAGATTATCATACTAAGGGAAGTCAGAGAAAGACAAAGTCCGTGTGACATCACTTACATGTGGAATCTGAAATATGGCACAGACGAACCTACCCACCACATAGAAATACACTCAGAGATACAGAGAGTAGACTCGTGGTTGCCAACGGGGAGGTGGGGAGGGAGGGTTTCGGAGTTTGGGATTGGTAGATGCAACCTATTACATCTAGAATGGATAAGAGACAAGGTCGTACTGAATAGCATAGGGAACTATATTGAATACACTGCGGCAAACCATAATGGAAAGGGATTAAAAGAATGTCTATATGTCTATAACTGAAGAAGTGGTGTGTGTGTTCATATCTATATATATGTACACATACATACATACAGGTGTATGGTGGAATATTACTCAGTCATGAAAAGGGACGAAATTGGGTCATTTACAGAGATATAGATGGATCTAGACTCTCATACAAAGTGAAGTAAGTCATAAAGAGAAAAAAACAAATATTGTATAATAACATATGTGTGTGGAATCTACAAAAATGGTAGAGATTGATCTTATTTGCAAAAACAGAAATAGAGATAGAGACAGGAAGAAACATATAGACACCAGGGAGAAGAGGTGGTGGTGGGATGACCTGGGAGATCGGCATTGACATGTGTTCATTATTAACACTACATATAAAACAGATAACTAATAAGAACCTACTGTATAGCTCAGGGACTTCTACTCAATGCTCTGTGCCAACCTAAACGGGAAGGAAATCCAAAAAAGAGGGGCTATATGTATGGCTGATTCACGCTGTACAGTAAAAAGCTAACATGATATTGGAAAGCAACTATGCCTCAAGAAAAATTAGTTTTAAAACATAAAAAATTATAATCAACTTTTAAAAACGGGCAGAAGACGGGAATGGACATTTCTCCAAAGAAGACATGCTGATGACCGACAGGCACATAAAAAAAGATGTTTAGTACGTTTGGTTATTAGACAAATGAAAATCAACACTAAAAAGAGGTATTATCTCACACCAGTCAGAATGGCCATATTCAAAACATTTATTAATTTCAAATGGTGGCAAGGGTGTGGAGAAAAGGGAACCCTCCTACACTGTTGGTAGGAATGTAAGTTGGTATGGCCACTGTGAAGAACAGTATGGAGGTTCCTTAAAAGATTAAAAACAGGGCTACCATATGATCCAGCAATCCTACTCCTGGGCATGTATTGGAGAAAACCATAGTTCAAAAAGATACATGTACCCCAATATTCAAGGCAGCAATATTTACAATACCCAAAACAGAGAAACAACCTAAGCGTCCACCGATAGATGAATGGATAAGGATAGATAATATGTGCACAGTGGAATATTACAGAGTCATGAAAAATAATAAAATAATGCCATCTGTAGCAACATGGATGATCCTAGAGATTAGCATACTAACTGAAATATGGCAGACATAGAAAGACAAGTATCACATGATTATCACTTAGAACATGAAAAAAATGATACACAGGAACTTAAATACTAACAGAAATAGACTCACAGAGACAGACAAGAAACTTATGGTAACCAAAGCGGGAAGGAGAGAGAGAAATCAGGAGTTGGGGACTGGCATATACAAACTACTATACATAAAACGGATAACCAACCAGGACCTACTGAATGGCATAGGAAACTATACTCAATTTTCTGTAATAACCTGTGAAATAATTTGAAAAAAAGTATATATGTAAAAGGGAAGCATTTTACCATATACTTGAAATGAATATTGTAAACCAACTACACTTGAATAAACAATAAAATATAAAGATAAGACATCCGTGGTGGTCCAGTGATTAAGATTCCATGCTTCCAATGCAGGGGGCATGGGGAACTATGATCCTACATTCTGAGTGTTGCAGCCTCTGAAAAATAGATAAAAAATAAAGTGGCTCTTCCTATTAAAAAAAAAAGTGAAAAAAACACATAAAGAAGGAAACAGCCTTTCTTGGTGGTCATTGAGCATTATATATTCTGCCAGATCAACAATGCCACACTTGTCACGTTGTGAAAACAAAAACAATTGAGCATGTGACCCGAGTGTGTAAAATGTGTGGCTTAATACGACTATGCACCACGCAGGGTGCAATCTTCCCATCTCTGAAGATTGTATGTCATTACCGCACAAGCCGGCAAACACGAATACTTTTCATGTATGTCCTCCGCATTTTAAATACGTCATGCATCTTTTGCTACAGTGAATGAACACACTGCTCAACTTTTTAAATGCTGGTACAAAAGTACTATCAATTTTCATATATTATTATACCATTTTTAATGAAATCTTTTCCTTCTAATAACACTTTTTCAGTTGACTGTCTTGGGTTTCCCAGCATAACATCACTCATGATTCCTCAACTATTGAGCGCCTGTGGTGTTTTCAGTCTTATGCATGGTGCTGGACACAACTAACTAATAATAATGGCTTTGTTTTTTTTCCCCACATCTCTTGAGATTTATGTTTGCTTCTGTATTTTCTAGAGCTTCCAAAACCACTGGCATAGAAGCAGAGTGACCAGACTTACTTGGTCCTATTCCTGATTAAATGGAATGTCTTTCACACTTAATTACTAGGAATAGGTTTGTCATTCCAAAATCAATGATTTTTTTATTTTTTTTATTTTTATTTGTTTTTATATTTAATTTTTTTAAATTTTTTTAATTGTTTTTGCCATACATTGTCATGATATCACCATGGGTTTTAAATTGCCTCCCCCCCCGCACCCCCCCCCCCTCTTCCCCCCCCCCCCCCCCCCCGGGGAAATCTCGCTGCACCAGCCCCGAGCATCAATCCTGGGCTGGTGATTGATTTGACCTATGAAAATTAACATGCTTCAATACCCTTCTCCCATATCATCCCACCCTTACCCTCATCCACAAAGTCCACGAGTCTGTTCTATACATCTGCGTTCCTTTTGCTGTCTCGCATGTTGGGTTCTCGTTACCGTCTTTCTAAATTCCATATATATGCGTTAATATACTGTATTGTTGTTTTTGCTTCTGGCTTACTTCACTCTGGATAATGGGCTCCAGTTTCGTCCATCTGAGTAGAATTGCTTCAAATGAATTTTTTTTTTAATGCTGAGTAATATTCCATTGTGTATATGTACCACAGCTTTCTTATCCATTCGTCAGTTGATGGGCATCTAGGTTGCTTCCATGTCCTGGCTATTGTAAACAATGCTGCGATGAACATTGGGGTACACGTGGCTCTTTCAATTCTGGTTTCCTCGGTGTGTATGCCCAGCAGTGGAATCGCTGGGTCATATGGCAGGTCTATTTTCAGTTTTTTAAGGAATCTCCACACTGTTCTCCATAGAGGCTGTACCAGTTTCCATTCCCACCAACAGTGTAAGAGGGTTCCCTTTTCTCCACATCCTCTCCAGCATTTATTGCTTATAGATTTTTGGATTGCAGCCTTTCTGACTGGTGTCCTCTTTTTATTTTAAACTGAGTGCCACTATTTTATTATTCTAGCATGCATATTGAAAGTTATCAAATTAATGCATCAGACAGTTCTTTAATGTTCTTGTTGGCAATTTGCAGTGACTTAATTTAGAATTTCACTCAACTTTCAGAATCCAATTATTGAACAATGGACTGGCATCATAACCAAGTACATAAGCAAGGAGAGCTTATATATATTACATAAAAAGATACAGAGATGAACATAGGAATAAATATTTATAGATGTAAATGTCGGTATACCCAAGCAGATGTACATTTATGTCCAGATTCCATAGCTCTATTCATTGAGAAGACCTGGGAGTGGCATCATGCCAATAATACTGTTATTTGGCTGATCAATCTTGTGTATACATGTGCTACGCTCAGACACTCAGCAGTGTCTGATTCTTTTGTGACCCCGTGGACTGTAGCCCGCCAGGCTCCTCTGTCCATGGGATTTCCCAGGCAAGAGTACTGGAGCGGGTTGCCATTTCCTCTTCTGGGGGATCTTTCCGACCCAGGGATTGAACCCGGGTCTCCTATGTCTCCTGCACTGGCAGGTGGGTTCTTCACCACTAGTACCACCTGGGAAGCCCTTGTTTATCCATCAGTTCAGTTCAGTTCAGTCGCTCAGTCGTGTCCGACTCTTTGCGACCCCATGAATTGCAACCCGCCAGGCTTCCCTGTCCAACACCAACTCTTGGAGTCCACTCAGACCCATGTAAATTGAGTCGGTGATGCCATCCAGCCATCTCATCCTCTGTCGTCCCCTTCTCCTGCCCCAAATCCTTCCCAGCATCAGGGTCTTTTCCAATGGGTCAACTCTGTGCATGAGGTGACCGAAGTATTGGAGTTTCAGCTTCAGCATCAGTCCTTCCAGTGAACACCCAGGACGGATCTCCTTTAGGATGGACTGTTGGATCTCCTTGCAGTCCAAGGGACTCTCAAGAGTCTTCTCCAACACCACAGCTCAAAACCATGTTTATCCCTACCATGAATATAAATAACATCTTCTACTATAAGGAATTGCAACCTTTGGAGACATAAGCTGATTCTAGAAACGGTACCAGGTAAGCCTCAAGATTACTGTCCTAGAAAGCGGGGAACTGCTCAGAGTGACAAGGATCTGTCAAAAGGACAGAGCATCACGACAGCCAAGAAAAAGCAACCACCCAAATGTCCATCAGCTGGACGAACGGATAAAAAAGATGTGGCTCATATATACAATGCAATATAACTCAGCCATAAAAAAAGAATGAAATAAGGCCGTTTGCACCCACATGGATGCAACTAGACATTACTTTACTGAGTGACGTAAGTTGCAGTCAGTCAGAAAGAGAATGACTACTACTACATTATATTACTTCAGTGCAGTTCAGTTGCTCAGTCGTGTCCGACTCTTTGTGACCCCATGGACTGCAGCACGCCAGGCCTCCCTGTCCATCACCAACTCCCGGAGCTTGCTCAAACTCATGTCCGTTGAGTCGGCGATGCCCTCCAACCGTCTCATCCTCTGTCGTCCCCTTCTCCTCCCGCCTTCAATCTTTCCCAGCATCAGGGTCTTTTCCAGTGAGTCAGCTCTTCGCATCAGGTGGCCAAAGTACTGGAGTTTCAGCTTCAGCATCAGCCCTTCCAGTGAATATTCAGAACTGATTTCCTTTAGGATCACTTACATGTGGGATTTAAACATGGCACAGACGAGCCTGTATACAAAATGGAAACAGAGTCACAGAGAACAGACTCATGGTTATGGGGAGGGGGGAGGATTGGGAGTTTGGGGTTGGCAGATGAAAACTATTACAGATAGCGATATATATACATATATGGCTATATATAGGATGGATGACCAACAAGCTCCTACTAATATATAATATCCTGTGATGAACTATAATAAAAAAGGAATATTGAAAAAGAGAATGTCTCTAGGTGTGTGAGTCACTTTACAACAGAGATTGGGACCACACTGTATACTATACTTCAAATACAAAAAAAAAAAGAATGCAGCAACCAGCTGACATGGGCTCCCATTGACCAAACTGAGGAAAATTCAAGCATCCAAATACAGGATGATTGTAACAGATTATAATCCGTTCAATAGAAGAGGAAGCTACGAGTCCATAGAGGTATAAACAAATGAAAAGCTTGGTAGAGACCATGATATCGACATGGCCTTTGTCCACGAATCACTGACCACATGATTCACGGTCTTTACCAAGACTTTCATTTGTTTATACCTGTGTGGACCCATAGCTTCCTCTTCTATTTAACGGATTAAAATAACTTGCTCACAAGGTAGTTACTGTAAAAGGGACTAGAGTAACTTTGTACGGGAGAAGCCTGGCAGACACCGCTTTTAACCAAGTCACTTCTCATCTGCTAAGACGCAGTAAGAAGGTAGAGGCACAGCACCGACTTCCCTGCCAGTCCTGACAACACAGCAGATGCAAACCAAATGAGGGAAATCCTACAAAACAACTGTGGAGGGTTGAACAGTACCCCTCTAGGATTCATGTCCACCCAGCCACTCAGAACGTGACCTTCTTTGCAATCAGGTCTTTGCAGATAAAAGTCATTAAAAAAATATCAAGATGGGATCGTTCCAGGTTGAGAGTGAGTCCTAAGTCCAATCAGGGTTTCCCTGGTGACTCAAGAGAGTCAAGAACTCGCCTGCTGGTTTGATCCCTGGGTCGGGGAGATCCCCTGGAGGAGGGCACGGCAACACACTCCAGGATTCTTGCCTGGTCACAGAGCGTCGGACACAACTGAACAGCTAAGCACGCTCACACACGAAGTCCCATGACTGGTGTCCCTTCAGGGACGTAGGAGGACAGAGAACACACACAGAGGGGAGAGGCTCCTGTGAAGACAGACAGATCTCAGAGACATGCTGCCACAAGCTAAGAAATGCCCAGGAGTGCCAGCATCCACAAGGAGGTAGGGATGAGACCCTGGGCTATGGTTGTCTCCCAGTTCTCCCCAGCGCCTTCATTTCTGGTCTTCTGCTCTCCTCAACTGTGAAAGATCCATTCTGTGCTTTTTCAGGCTACCCAGTTGGTGGCACTTATTACAGCAACCCTAGGAAACTAACATGACCCACAATCTTCCAAACTCCCAGGTCCATGAAGTCAGAAAAAAAAAGGGGGGGAGTATAAGACGGTCTAGACGGAAGGAAACTGAAGATCAAGTGGAACTTGCCATTCTTACCCGATTCTTTTGTCATAAAAGACATTCTTGGGACAACTGATGAACTTGAGTTGACTCTGAGCATTCAATCAACATTAATCACCTGATTTTTGATTCTCATATTGTGCTTGAGTAGGAGAAAGTGGCTTCCCTGGTGGCTCAGCTGGGAAAGAATCCGCCTGCGTTGTGGGAGACCTGGGTTCGATCCCTCGGTTGGGAAGATCCCCTGGAGATCTTTTTTTTTTTTCCTCTTCTCTACACAAAATTTAAAAGGAAGCTTCTTTTAAAATTCTGGGTCAGCCTTAAAAAAAAATCATTTGAATCAGTTCTACTCAGGTGGACGGAACTGGAGCCTAGTATCCAGAGTGAAGTAAGCCAGAAGCAAAAACAACAATACAGTATACTAACGCATATATATGGAATTTAGAAAGATGGCAGCGAGAACCCTGCATGCGAGACAGCAAAAGGAACGCAGATGTATAGAACAGACTCGTGGACTCTGTGGAAGAGGGCAAGGGTGGGATAATATGGGAGAATGGCATTGAAACATGTTAATTATCATATGTGAAATCAATTGCCAGCCCAGGGTTGATGCTCGGGGCTGGTGCACCGAGATGACCCAGGGGGAGGGAATCGGGAGGGAGGAGGGAGGGGGGTTCTGGAGGGGGAGCATATGTAGATCCATGGCGGTTTCGTGTCATTGTGTTGCGTAACAAAACCAACACAATAAAAAAAAAGAAGAAGAATTTAAAAATAAAAATAAAATAAAATAAAAGGAATTCCTATGTCTGCAAAAATAAAATAAAATAAAATAAAATTCTGGGTTGCCAGGTTCCACCAGAACTGAACTTTTCTCAAACCTTGAGCTCACCAATGTGTTTTTCCCATGGACAGGCTTTTCTGAAGCTGTTAATGAACTCTCTATTTACCCTAGATGCTGTCTTTCTTCAAGTCGGTTCCGCCTAAGACTCAGAACCCATAAGGGCTCTATGAACAGGTATGTTTGACTCAGGGAAATGTTCTCTTAAGCTGTGTTAATGAAACCATGTATTTGCTTGGAAACCTGCCTTTCTTCAAGATTCATGTCAATTGTTTTATGCCCCTGGGATGACTCACCTGGTAACAATGCATCTTGTGGGTGAGGGGCCTGATGCCAGTCTCTGAGTTTTGAGACATTTCCTCCTTCTAATTAGCAGCTTGCTAACAGGTAAACAGGGCTTCCCTCATAGCTCAGTTGGTAAAGAATCCTCCTGGGATGCAGGAGACCCGTGTTCGATTCCTGGGCCAGGAAGATCCCTTGGGGAAGGGATAGGCTACCCACTCCAGTATTCTTGGGCTTCCTTGGTGGCTCAGCTGGTAAAGTATCCACCTGCAATGCAGGAGACCTGGGTTCGATCCCTGGGTTGGGAAGATCCCCTGGAGAAGAGAAAGGCTACCCACTGCAGTATCCTGGCCTGGAGAATTCCGTGATCTTCTACTCGCAAAGAGTCAGACACGACTGAGCCACTTTCACTAACAGGTATATAACTTCTTGCTAAAAACTAGCAAGGGGGCACTCTTTCTGCCCCCTTCTGATGTCTATGTCAGAAGCTTTCTCTGTCTCTCTTATACTCTAATAAAACTTTGTTACACAGAAAGCTCTGAGCAATCAAGCTTCGTCAGTGGCCCTGGACTGAATTCCTCTCTGCCCCGGTCCAGGTGCGGGTTGCAAAAGAATTTCCAGACATGAGACAGAATGAGAGGGAAATAAAGTTTATTAGAGTGGGAGACGGACGCTGTTGGAACAGCTCAAGGGAGAATGACGTTGAATGGGGGTCCTTCGTCCACTTTTATAGCGAGGGTACAAGGAGTGGGATGGGGTCTCGCAGGTCACTTGCTGATGGGATGAGGCATGTATACTGGGAAGAATAGGGCAAACACCTTCTCCCTGTGGGCTAGGAAGGGAGAGAGGTTATCCTGTTCCATTAATAGTTTCAACATGGGGGAGGGAAGGAGGACAAGGGTCTGGTTTTTCCCTTCCTGCATTCCAAGACCCTCCTTGGTTTTATCTGCTTTTCCATCCTTGGGTCAACACACTCTCTTCCGGAGGCCAAGAATTCCGGCGTCGTTCACGGCTCTTAGCCACAACCTGTGAAACGCCTGGGGCCCCGAGGTACAGAGCCCACGCTCTCTGGGGCTCACGCAACCACACCCCCCCCTGCTCTGTAGCTGACATGTCGCAAGGAGTGACAAGCCGCACACCGCAGCAAACAGCCCATGGGCCTCAACTAAGGCCCCGCCCAGCCATAAATGCATAAATTTGTTTTAATTAAAAAAAGATAAAATTTATTTATTTTATTTTATTTATTTTTTTTTTTTAAATTTCTTTATTGTGTTGGTTTTGCCATACACTGACATGAATCCGCCATGGGTTTACATATGTTCCCCCTCCAGAACCCCCCTCCCTCCTCCCTCCCCCTGGGTCCTCCCGGTGCCCCAGCCCCGAGCATCAACCCTGGGCTGGCAACTGATTTCGCATATGATAATTCACATGTTTCAATGCCATTCTCCCATATCATCCCACCCTTGCCCTCTTCCACAGAGTCCACGAGTCTGTTCTATACGTCTGTGTTCCTTTTGCTGTCTCGCATGCTGGGTTCTCGTTACCATCTTTCTAAATTCCATATATATGCGTTAGTATACTGTATTGTTGTTTTTCCTTCTGGCTTACTTCACTCTGGATAACAGGCTCCAGTTCCGTCCACCTGAGTAGAACTGCTTCAAATGATTTTTTTTTTAATGCTGAGTAATATTCCATTGTGTATATGTACCACAGCTTTCTTATCCATTCGTCAGTTGATGGGCATCTAGGTTGCTTCCATGTCCTGGCTATTGTAAACAATGCAGCGATGAACATTGGGGTACACGTGGCTCTTTCAATTCTGGTTTCCTCGGTGTATATGCCCAGCAGTGGGATTGCCGGGTCATATGGCAGGTCTATTTGCAGCTTTTTAAGGAATCTCCACACTGTTTTCCATAGTGGCTGTACTAGTTTGCATTCCCACCAACAGTGTAAGAGGGTTCCCTTTTCTCCACATCCTCTCCAGCATTTATTCCTTGTACACTTTTGGATGGCAGCGATTCTGACTGGTGTAAAGTGGTACCTCATTGTGGTTTTGATTTGAAAAAAATCCACCTCTCTAATAATCAGGGAAATATAAATTGAAGCAAAAATAGAAATTGAAGCAAAAAAGAAACGGCATGTCTTCTAACACTGATTGGAAGAAAATGAGTAAGTCTGAGGGAACTCAGTATAGATAAAAATGAGCAGCGACAGGACTTCATGTTCAGTTCTGTAAGTGAGGAAGAGGTACTCCTGTATCGGAGAGGAGTTTTTTGGTCTCTGCTTGAGTCGAAGCAGTTATGTGCAATCTGTCATGAGCCAGAATCCCACCGGTGCACTGGGTACCCTTGGATTTACACACACTGCACAGGAAACATGTCTGAGGAAGGTGGCACCAACATTGTTTGTAAGGACCGAAGACTTGAGATGCCTGAAATGTATCCACGCACAAGAATCACGGAGAAAGAAATTGGGACAGGTTGATACAGCAGTCAAAATGTTTGAGCCTCACCTAGATTTATAGCCGGGGTCTATGTTGGAGATAAATGGCAAACTGAGGAAAATGAATGAAGGACATCCACTGAGGGAGGAGAATACGCAGATGCTAACAGGCACACAAAGTTACTCTACTGTGTTATAACTGTATGTGTGTTTTGTATATGTGTGAATATGTATTTAGTAAAGGCCTACTTCAGCAAAACTGTTACCCTTGGGAAACGGGAGAGATACAACATAAAAGAAGAGGAGCTTTAGATTTAAATTTTAATACCTCTGACTGCTTTTACAATGCCAGAACAAGTATGCTAATTGCCAACAGTCAAATAAAGGCATGAAACATGAGGCTGTCCTTCTTAACGCTTTTCCTATTTTCCTTTTTCCAGTGTTGAAAAATAATGTAAAAGTAATTAGAGTATTTTCTTAATACTTCATTTTGATAAAATAAAGCAAATAAAAAGGGTAGAGTTCTCAGGGATTCAAAGATTCTTCAATCAATTCAGTTCAGTTGCTCAGTCATGTCCAACTCTTTGCGGCCCCATGAACTGCAACACGCCAGGCCTCCCTGTCCATCACCAACTCCCAGAGTTTACCCAAACTCATGTCCGTTGAGTCAATGATGCCATCCAACCATCTCATCCTCTGTCGTCCCCTTCTCCCACCGCCTTCAATCTTTCCCAGCATCAGGGTCTTTTCCAATGAGTCAGTTGTTCACATCAGGTAGCCAAAGGACTGGAGTTTCAACTTCAACATCAGTTCTTCCAATGACCATTCAGGATTGATCTCCTTTAGGATGGACTGGTTGGATCTCCTTCCAGTCCAAGGGACTCTCAAGAGTCTTCTCCAACACCACAGTTCAAAAGCATCAGTTCTTCAGCGCTCAGCTTTCTTTATAGTCCAACTCTCACATCCGTACATGACTACTGGAAAAATCATAGCCTTGGCTAGATGGACCTTTGTTGTCAAAGTAATGTTTCTGCTTTTTAATATGCTGTCTAGGTATACAGGCATATTAATCAATATGATACACCATATTAACAAACTGAAAGATAAAAACCATATGATAATTTCAATAGATACAGAAAAGACTTTCAACAAAATTCGGCACTCATTCATGATAAAAAAAAAAAAAAACTTCAAAAAATGGGCATAGAAGGAACCTACCTTAACATAGTAAAGGCCATATACAACAAACCCACATCCCTGGTGGCTCAGAAGATAAAGAATCTGCCTGCAATTTGGGAGACCTGGGTTCGATCCCTGGGCCGGGGAAGATCCCCTGGAGAAGGAAATGGCAACCCATTCCAGTACTCTTGCCTGGAGAATCCCATGGACAGAGGAGCCTGGTAGGTTATAGTCCACGGGGTCACAAAGAGTCGGATATGACTAAGTGACTATCATACACACACACAACAAACCCACAGCACACAGTTTTATCAATAGAGAGAAACTGAAAACATTCCCTCTAAGCTCAGGAACAAGACACGGATGCCTATGTTGAAAACAGACTTTTGGACAGGGGTAGAGGAGAAGGGGGCCAGGGTGAGACAAATGGAGAAAGTAGCACAGATGCATACACACTAGCATATGTAAATAGAGAGCAAATGGGAACTTGGTGTATAAGTCAGGAACTCAGACTGGGGCTCTGTAATAACCTAGAGGGGTGGGAGTGGGTGGGAGACTCAAGAGGGACGGGACGTATGTACACCTAAGGTTAATTCATGTTGGTGTATGACTGAAATCAAACCAGCATTGGAAACCAATCAATCGATGAAAAATTAATACATATATTTTTTAAAAGGTAGGGTTGTGCCATTAAAGGAGAGCTGTATGCAACAGAGAAACGGATAAAGAAGACACGGTACATACATAAAATGGAATGTTACTCAATCATCAAAAAGAATGAACCACTGCCATTTACGGCAACATGGAGGCACATGAAGGCTGTCGTACTGAGTGAAGTCAGTCAGACAGAGGAGAAATATCGTTGACATGTGGGATCAAAAAAGAAATGATACAACTGAACTTATAAACAAGACAGAAACAGACTCACAGACTTAGAGAAAAAACTTATGGTTGCCAAGGGGGAAGGATGGGGGAAGGGATAGTCAGGGAGTCTGGGATGG
>ML664230.1:1401751-1422915 GCA_007570785.1 Antilocapra americana | reverse complement strand
AAGGACCTGCTGGACAGCACAGGGAACTCTGCTCAGTACTCTGTAATGACCTTATGGTCACCAGGGGGAATAAGGGACAGTTAGGGAGTCGGATGGACATGGACACACTGCTGTATTTAACATGGAGAACCAGCAAGGACCTTCTGGACAGCACAGGGAACTCTGCTCAGTGTCGTGTGGCAGCCTGGATGGAGAGAAGTTTGTGGGAGAATGGATACACATATATGTATCGCTGAGTCCCTTTGCTCTCCACCTGAAATTATCACAATATTTTTAATCGGCTATACCCCACTACAAAATAAAAAGTTACAAAGGAAAGATGCATGGATATGCATGCCCATCAGACACAGCACTCAGAACATTTCTGAGCACCCTTACAACACAATAAAAAAGTATATAATTATTACTCATGAGTTTGCAGTATCTGTGCCAAAACCTTATCAAGCTCCCCAAGAGGAAAAGCATCCATGAAGATCCATCACAATAGCACCACCCCACTGGCAGACGCAACCAAAGTCCTGCAGTGCGGCGTCTCTATCAAGGTCTACACAAGAGCACCTGGGATGGGTGAGCCAACCAGTCCATCATAAGGGAGATCAACCTTGGAATAGTCATTGGAAGGACTAACGCTGAAGCTCCAATATTTTGGCCACCTGATGCAAAGAGCTGACTCATTGGAAAAGACCCTGATGCTGGGAAAGATTGAGGGCAGGAGGAGAAGGGGGAGACAGAGGATGAGATGGTCGGATGGCATCACCGACTCGATGCACATGACTTTGAGCAAACTCTGGGAGATGGTGAAGGACAGGGAAGCCAGGCGTGCTGCAGGCTATGGGGCTGCAAAGAGCAGGACATGACTGAGCGACTGAACAACAACAGTGGTTGGGCGGGTGTTAGGCATAACAGAAGCACAAAAGATCAGCAGCACAATGATAAAAATATAATCATTTCCCAGGGCAAGACCATAAAACACTTGAGGAAAGGGAGCCATGCTTTGAACTCCTAGGAGAGCACCCAGGGAAGCACCAGTGATGGCTTATCTGAGGCCATCGATGTTTTTCTATAGCACACCATTGTATTTGTTTTGGTAATGTGATACTGTGAGCATTTTTGAAACCGTGTCTATTTGCTCATCTACTATCTTCTATATAAGGAAGGCTGAGTGCCGGAGAATTGATGCTTTCAAACTGTGGTGCTGGAGAAGACTCTTGAGAGCCCCTCGGACTGCAAGGATATCCAACCAGTCCATCCTAAAGGAAATCAGGCCTGAATGTTCCTTGGAAGGACTGATGCTGAAGCTCCTTTGGCCACCTGATGTGAAAAGCCATGCGCTGGAAAAGACCCTGATGCTGGGAAAGATTGAAGGCAGGATGAGAAGGGGGCGACAGAGCATGAGATGGCTGGACTCAATGGACGTGAGTTTGAGCAAACTCAGGGAGACGGTGAAAGTCAGGCAGGCCTGGTGTGTTACCATTCAAAGGTTCACAAAGAGTCAGATATGACTGAGGGACTGAACACATCCTATTTTCTATTGGGCTTCCCCAGTGGCTCAGGGGTAAAGAATCTGCCTGCCAATGCAGGAGATGTGGGTTCGATGCCTGGGTGGGGAAGATCCCCTGAAGGAAAAAATGGCAACCCATGCCAGTATTCTCTCCTGGGCAATCTCTTGGACAAAGGAGCCTGGTGGGCTACAGTCCATGGGGTCACAAGAGTGTCAGACATGACGAGGAGACTAAATAACCAGTATCTCTATTATCTTATTCAGTAAAACAAACATTCCATGGAAGTAGGGACCTATTCTGTTCACTTTCACAGGTTGACTATCTATCAGATGCTGGCACAAACTAAATTCTAAATCAATACTGATGGCACAGACCTAAGAGCAACAGAGGAAATATCTTCTATGCGGTCCTTGTAATGAATATAAACATCTTGTAAATCGCTGGCACTCTGAAATGTACATTAAAACCACCCTGGCGCCCATTTCAATCTCCCTGGTAATAGCCAGGGCTTAAACGGCACCGCTAAAGTACTATGGATGTCAAGGAATGAATTATTGCCTCTGAACAAATGGGAGAGATCAGTGTAAAACTTGAATTACAGAAAGATCTTTAAGCAAAGTATGTCACCACATTGCATATGGGGTTGATTTGAAATCCATATGCATTCCTTTTTAATAGCAAGTTGATTATAGGCTAGTGAAAAGGAGAACACAGGCCTTGTAAAACATAATGAATAATTGCATATTGTTGGTGCATTGGATAAGAAACTACAATGAAATCAACTGTACTTTTTAATACAAAAATTGTATGAGCTTGGAATACTCAATGGCTCAAGACAAAAATCTCTGGCACTGGCAGACAAACAGAAAGACAGATCCACGGAGCAGGTTCTATGCTGTTTTATCCCAGAGGAGATCCCATGCCCCTGTGGTCACCTAATCTACGACGAAGGAGGCAAGAATACACAATGGAGAGAAGACCGTCTCCTCGGTAAGTGGTGTTGAGCAAAGTGGGCAGCTACGTGTAAAAGAAGGAGGTCAGAACACTCCTCAACACCATGCACAAAAATAAACTCAACATGGATAAAAGACTCAAATCTAAGGCCAGATAGCGCACAACTCTTAGAGGAAAATGCAGGCAGAACGTGCTTGACATAAATCACAGCAAAATCCTTTTCGGCCCGTCTCCTAGAGCAATGAAAGTAAGAGCAAAAATAAACAAATGGGACTTAATGAAACTTAAAAGCTTTTCACAGCAAAGGAAACCATAAACAAAAGGAAAAGGCAACACTCCGAATGGGAGAAAAATGTATTTGCAAACAAAGCAACTGACAAAGGATTATTCGTCAAAATACACAAACAGCTCATGCAGCTCAGTATCAGGAAAAAAAAAACAAAATGAGTGGAAGATGTAAACAGATATACAGATGGCTGAGAGGCACATGAAAAGATGCTCTACAGGACTCGTTATAAAAGAAATGAAGAATCAAAACCACACTGAGGAATCATGTCTCACCAGTCAGAATGGCCATCATCCAAAAAAAAAAAATCTACAAATAATAAACGCTGGAGAGGGTGTGCAAAAAAGGGAACCCTCCTGCACTGTTGGTGGGGATGTAAATTAGTGCAGTCACTACAGAGAACAGGATGGAGTTCCTCAAAAAACTAAAAACACAGAACTACCTCATGAGCCAGCAACCTCACTGCTGGGCGCATACCCTGTTGTTCAGACAATCAGTCATGTCCAGCTCTTTGCAAACCCATGGACTGCAGCACCCCAGGCCTCCCTGTCCATCACCAACTCTCAGAACTGCTCAAACTCACGTCTACTGAGTCGGTGATGCCATCCAGCCATCTCATCCTCTGTCGTCCCCTTCTCCTCCTGCCCCCAATCTTTCTCAGCATCAGAGTCTTTTCCAATGAGTCAGCTCTTTGCATCAGGTGGCCAAAGGACTGGAGTTTCAGCTTCAACATCAGTTCTTCCAATGAACACCCAGGCGTGACCTCCTTTAGGAGGGACTGGTTGGATCCCCTTGCGTCCAAGGGACTCTCAAGAGTCTTCTCCTCACCACAGTTCAAAAGCATCAGTTCTCCGGCACTCCACTTTCTTTATGGTCCAACTCTCACATCCATTCATGACCACTGGAAAAACCATAGCTTTGACTAGACGGACCTTTGCTGGCAAAGTAATGTCTTTGCTTTTTAATATGCTTTCCAGGTTGGTCACAGCTTCTCTTCCAAGGAGCAAACGTCTGCACCCTGAGAAAATCATAATTCCGAAAGGCTTGTTTACCCCAACATTCACTGCAGTGATCTTTACAATAGCCAGGACAAGTAAGCAACATAAATGCCTACTGACAGGTGAATGCATGGAAAAGATACGGCACCTATATACAATGGACTATTTCTCAGCCATAAAAAGGGATGAGATTGAGCCATCTGTACAGACGCGAATGGACCTAGAGTCTGTCCTGCAGAGTGAAGGAAGTCAGACAGAGAACAGCAAATCCCATATATCCGCGCGTATATATAGCACATAGGAACAAATGGTGCAGAGGAACCTGTTTGCAGGGGAGGTCCTTTACGTCTCTGCACAGATGTAGAGAACGGTCACGCGGACACCGAGGAGGAAGGAAGAGGGTGGGACGGGTTGAAGAGAGTAGCCGTGACCTATACACACGACCACGTGGAAAATCAACAGCGAGTGGGCAGCTCCGTGTAGCACGGGGACCTCAGCTTGGCACTCTGAGATGACCTCGAGGGGCAGGATGGCGGCGGGAGGGAGGGGGACTCTAGAGGGAAGCAGTCTATGTACACACACGTCTGCTTCACATTGTTGAATGGCAGAAACTCGCACAAGACCGTAGAACAATGATACGCGAGTAAAAAAGTTAAAAGAGAGAAGGTAGCCCACTGATTATATAATCCCTCCTCAAAGGTGACCAGGACCTACGGGATCAACTGTTTACATCTTTAAAGCTAAAGTCAGTATTTGAAAACCCACAGTGCAACTGAAAATTAAAAGTTACTTTTTGAGTTATGTAATTAATCAATTAAAGACTTCCTCGTGGGATTATTATCATCACTGCAAGAGGAAATCAACTAAGGGATATTATTTATAGCTTTGTCACAGCAGGGGAGTAAAATTAATATCTTAATAGAAAATTACTGCGGTTTTGGAGTAGAAATGAGTTCTGTGTGATGTTCTGTAGTCACAAGGCTTGATTTGGAGAAGGCAATGACATCCCACTCTGGTGGTTCCTGCCTGACAAATCCCATGGACAGAGGAGCCTGGTCAGTTATAGTCCATGGGGGTCACAAAGAGTCAGACAAGACTGAGTGACTAAGCGCTAGGTTAAATAAAGTATATTTACTAACTTATGCTGAGAGGAGAAAGACGCATTTTAGATACAGTATTAGTTATGTATTCTGCCATTCCATATGTGAAGGGTGATTATTTTTTTTTAATAAAGGCATTTTAAACACAAATTGAGAACTTCAGTGACTCCTGCAATATTGGGTTAGAATAACATTTTCAAAATCTAGCTCCTGACGCATTAGCAGTTCTGAAATCATTTAAATGTCATGACAATGTTTTTTTTAATAATATGCAATAAAAATATCAGAAGGAATTACATATAGTGAGAGTACTGTTTGATGAAAATTTTAAATTTTATATATATATATATGTATAGGTATTGGTGGAGAAGGGCAGTGCAACCCACTCCAATATTCTTGCGTGGAGAATCTCCAGGCAAGAATACTGGACAGAGTATTCTTGAATACTGAGTCTTGAATACTGAATTCTTAAATATGAGAATCTCTGGACAGAGGAGCCTTGATGGGTAATGGTCCACGAGGTTGGAAAGAGTCGGACGTGACTTGGGTGACTTAGCATAGGTACTGGTTCGTCAAATAAAGAAGGTCATGTTCATGGAACTTTGGAAATTCCTGAAGAGAATGGCGTAGAGCTGGTTGTAGTGGGCAAATAATCTTACTCCGCTGGGAAACTAGTTGTCAGGTTGTAAAACCAGAGAACCCCTTCAACTCCATTCAGGGGTTCAGCTCGCCACGTGCTAGGCAGGGATTTGCACGGCTGGCTAAGCTAACAACTTGGTCATGCACCATGAGGAATGATCACAGAGAAGCTCGTACACTTTGCTTCGGCTTCAGGGTGCTGACATTATCACATTCAAATGCGGATCCTCCCTCTTAGGCTGCACAAAAATTGCGATGAAGCACCAAACGCCTCCTTCCGAGACCGGTGGCGAGTTTCCGTCTCTAGCTGACAAGCAAACTGAGATCCTTTGGCGTCTGCCCACCTTGTGATAGGGCTTCCCTGGTGGCTCAGACGGTAAGGCATCTGCCTGCAATCCAGGAAGCCTGGGGTTCAATTTCTGGGGTTGGGAAGGTCCCCTGGGGAAGGGGATGGCTCCCCCTCCAGTATTCTCGGCTGGAGAACTTCATGGACAGAGGAGCCTGGCGGGCTACAGTCCGTGGGGTCACAAAGACACTTTGAGAACCATCTGATGCTTTAGAAAGACGTACCCCATGGTAAAACAGGTGCTTTGGCGCTTCTCTCCCATGTGACTTTTAAACACACGACATTAAGAAGATCATCTGTAAGGTGTTGTCTGCTTTTCCCTAGTGACTGAGGAGGAATCGATGTATTTTAACTGCCAACTACACTTTGGTACCCAGGATGCAGAGCAGACACTGGCTTTGGCTATCTTCAGGTTACAGAGAGGGAACTCCCTGCTGGTCCAGTGGTTAGGCCTCCGCCCTTCCAGTGCTGGGGCCTGGGCTCCATTCCTGGTCAGGGAACTAAGATTCCACAAGCCAAGCGATGTGGCCAAGTAAGGTCACAGAGAGAGAGAGAGCCTCGAAGGGCTTGAGTGGCGGCTCCTGCAGGTGGCAGGCCTGAAGGATGGTGGTTCTGAGCGGCGTTGGGGCTTGACCGTCCTGCGTCAACTCGACATCCCAGGGCACTGCTGGTGCCTTGGGCCGCCTGCCCCAAGTGGCTGGCGGCTGCTTCTCAGCTAAGACGGACTCCACTTGCTCACTCTCCATCACGGCCACTCTGCTTCCACCCGCACCTCACGGGATCAGAGCCCCCTGTCCACCAGGATAACCTACATCTTCAGTCCTGCCTGATCTCAACTCTTGCCTCTGCCATTAGGAGGTCACGGTAGCCTCGCACTAACTAGACCACTGGTGACCACAGCAGAGGGGATAACCAAGGGAATTACCTGGGTTTCCTGTACACGCCTCCATAACCCT
Organism: Antilocapra americana; assembly: GCA_007570785.1. NCBI lineage: Eukaryota > Metazoa > Chordata > Mammalia > Artiodactyla > Antilocapridae > Antilocapra > Antilocapra americana. Next base: position 1,416,134 of record ML664230.1, on the reverse strand, counting down.
AACCCTAACCCTCCCCTCACTGCACAGCAGTGAATCTCACTCCCTTTGACCTGCAGACTGCATGTTTCAGTCGGCCCAGTTCAGTCGTGTCTGACTCTTTGAGACCCCATGGACAGCAGCACACCAGGCTATGTCCCCGAAAATGCATATGTTGAATTGCTAACCCACAATGAGATGGTCCCTGTTGGCTCAGCAGCAGGGAATCTGCCTCCCAGCGTAGGAAATGCAGGTTTGATCCCTGGGCCGGGAAGATCCCCTGGAGAAGGAAATGGCAATCCACTCCAGTATTCTTGCCTGGGAAATACCATGGACAGAGGAGTCTGGTGGCTTACAGTCCATGGGCTCGCAAGAAGCAGGACAGGGCACTGAAACACACAAAATGGGATGATAACAGAAAGCAGGGATTTGGGGGAGGTGGTTAGATGGTGGGGGTTGAGCCCTCATTCATAAATGGGATTAGTGTCTTACAAAAGGACTCCAGAAAGTTTCTTCACCCTTTCGCCAGGCAAAGACACTGAACCTGCCAGCATCTTGGTGCATGTTTATTAAGAGATGTTTTTAAAATGTAGACCATTTTTAAAATATTTACTGAGTGTCTTACGCTATTGCTTCTGTTTTGCATTTTGGTTTAGTTGGAGGCGAGGCCTGTGGGATCTTAAGTTCCCTGACCAGGGATGTAACCTGCACCTCCCTACAATGGAAGGGGAGGCCTTGACCACTGGAATTCCAGGGAAGTCTCTAGCGCCTTCATCTTGGACTTCCTAGAATCTAGTACAGGGAGAAAGGTGAATTCTCTAGTGCCCTGATCGTGGACTTGCTAGCATCTGCACCAGGGAGAAAGGTTTGTAGCGTTGCCGCGACAGCCTGTACGGACTAAGATGCCTCTCTCGGGATGACGACATCACCCAGGTCCTGCCATTGATTCGGGCGTCCTGTGCTGGGAGCCATGACAAGCGGCTGTGAAATGGATTCCCTTGCCTTGTCCATTCTTTCGAAAAACTACCTTATTTCAAGATCACGATGGACGTGTTATTCCAAGTTGCGTAGGACTTCACAGTCGAAAGGTTTTCGATAGCATGGAAAAGACTGAGTCATACTCTTGCCCCTTTTGAAGTCAGGCAAGAGCAAAGGGAATTAAAAAAAAAAGAACAGCAGAGGAATGATCTCCAGGGGACATATCTGAGGATATACAGATATATGTATCAGCATGCAGATGGCACGGAGAAGGCACTGGCACCCCACTCCAGTCCTCTTGCCTGGAGAATCCCATGGACATCGGAGCCTGGCAGGCTGCAGTCCATGGGGTCGCTAAGAGTCGGACACGACTGAGCAATTTCAGTTTCACTTTTCACTTTCATGCACTGGAGAAGGAAGTGGCAGCCCACTCCAGTGTTCTTGCCTGGAGAATCCCAGGGACGGGGGAGCCTGGTGGGCTGCTTTCTATGGGGTCGCAGAGAGTCGGACACGACTGAAGCGACTTAGCAGCAGCAAGCAGATGGGAAAGCTTTGAGCTGTGTCAGCAAAAGCAAAATGAAGTATGATGCTGAGTGATTACACGGTGAATTCAGCCCACTTAAACTGTCTGTCTGCAAATATTAATAATTTAATAGTAATAAAAACTACTTTCTGTAGAATTATAAAATGACAATGAAATCGTAATTACTACTACACTTATATAATTTCCAGTAGGCATGGACGAATGTGAGAGTTGGAGCAAAAAGAAGGTTGAGCGCTGAAGAATTGATGCTTTCGAACTGTGGAGCTGGAAAAAGACTCTGGAGAGTCCCTTGGACTACAAGGAGATCAAACCACAGGCTATCCTAAAGGAAATCAACCCTGAATATCCGTTGGAAGGACTGGTGCTAAAATGGAAGCTGCAGTACTTTGACCACGTGATGCAAAGACCTGACTCGGAAAAGACCCTGATGCCGGGAAAGACTGAACACGAGTGGAGAAGGAGGACGAGAGAGGACGAGATGGTCGGATGGCATCACTGACACAGAGAACGTGAGTTTAAGCCAACTCCAGGCAATGGTGAAGAACAGGGAAGCCTGGCCTGCTGCAGTCCATGGGGACACAACTTAGCGCCTGAACAACAACAAAAAATCATCATTAATAAAATTTATCCACTTTTCCTAATCTGCAGTAATTGCCTTTCTCCCTGCTTCAAGTTATGTAGAGAATCCCTTCAAAACATCTTGCTACAGTGCAGACATAACTCAGGCAAGAAAAACTCTAAACCCTGAATTTCCCTAATAATCGGTGCCTCCACTGTGAAAGTAGTGGCCGAGAACCAAACGCATCTCTATGATTAATATTTATATATGTAAGTAATGATGTGTATTTGCTTGAATTGGGAAACAAAGCAGCAGAACTGAAACCTTTCCATACTGTTCATGGGGTCCTTGCAGCAAGAATACTCAAGTCGGTTGAAATTTCCTCCTCCAGTGGACCACAGGGTGTCAGAACCCGTGACCGTGACCCGTCCGTTTAGTGTGGCCCTGCATGGCATGGCTTGTCAAGAATCCGCCTCCAACGCAGAAGACGTGGGTTCGATCCCTGGGTCGAGAAGATCCCCTGGAGGAGGCAGTGAGAACCCACTCCAGTATTCTTACCTGGAGAAGCCACATGGACAGAGAAGCCAGGTGGGCTACAGTCCAAAGAGTCACGATGAGTCAGACATGGCTGAGTGACTAAGCACACACGCGTGTACAGCGTGGGTCATAGCTTCATTGAGTTACACAAGTCTCTTTCGTGACAACAAGGCTCCATCGTGACTGCCCAGGTCTGTTTAAAATCCTAATTCAACGCCCAGAGCCTCATGGGTCTCTCTTTCCAAGCTTCACATATGCACACATGACGTCCAATATTGAGAAACTAGAATGTAAGTTTTTTTTTTTTTTTTTAATATACAGCTTGCTCCTTCAGTGCATTCAGTTCAGTTCAGTTCAGTTGAGTCGCTCAGTCGTGTACGACTCTTTGTGACCCCAGCACACCAGGCCTCCGTGTCCATCACCAACGCCCGGAGTTTACTCAAACCCATGTCCACCGAGTCAGTGATGCCATCCAGCCATCTCATCCTCTGTCATCCCCTTCTCCTCCTGCCCTCAATCCTTCCCAGCATCAGGGTCTTTTCCAATGAGTCAGTTCTTCACATTGGGTAGCCAAAATATTGGGCTTTCACCTTCAACACCAATCCATCCAATGAATACCCAGGACTGATCTCCTTTAGGATGGACTGGTTGGATCTCCTTGCAGTCCAAGGACTCTCAAGAGTCTTCACCAACACCATGGTTCAAAAGCATCAATTCTTTGGTGCTCAGCTTTCTTTATAATCCAACTCTAACATCCATACATGACCACTGGAAAAACCATAGCCTTGACTAGACGGACCTTTGTTGACAAAGTAATGTCTCTGCTTTTTAATATGCTGTCTGGGTTGGTCATAGCTTTCCTTCCAAGGAGTAGGCGTCTTTTAATTTCATGGCTGCAGTCACCATCTGCATTCAGTGCATTATTTAACTTCAAATCTCTTTCCTCTAATCGTCTGTGGAAGCAGTGGGTTACCATAGTTACAAAGTAAAGAGTGTTATGGCAACGAAGAAATGGCTGATGAAATTTTACATGACAGATTGAAAGATACCAGGAAACGGCCCCAGCGGGCAACTGAGAACTTATCGAGCTGCCGGTCACAAATAATGACCGTGCCTACGTATCAGGATCTGGGTCAGAGAGTCTCTGCAGGTTTTCCAGACGCCTCTCCTAGCGGGCTCCCTGAAGGGCTGATCTGAGGAACGGGGCCACACTGGCGTCAGCATCCGCTTCTGTTAGCACAGCGCCCGATGACACGCTGTAACCACCGCACGCCACGCGGCTGTGACGGGTTCAGGCGAGGAGCTGTGATTGCACACCTGGGGAACCCTGGGGCTGCAGGTGAAGCGCTGCATGATGTCCCTGTACCTCCCTCAGGGGCTTCCCTGGTGGTTCAGTCCGTAAAGCATCTGCCTCTCCAGTGCAGGAGACTCGGGTTCGATCCGTGGGTTGAGAAGATCCCCTGGAGAAGGAAATAGCAGACCCACCCCAGTATCCTCGCCTGGAGAATCCTGTGGACAGAGGAGCCTGGTGGGCTGCAGTCCGTGGGGTTGCAAAGAGTCGGGCACGACTGAGTGACTAACACTTAACATGCTGGCCTTTCCGCTGTCGATGAGACGGACACAAAAGATGTTCTACATACATACAGTGGAATATCCCTCAGCCATGAAAAAAATGAAAGAATGCTCCTTGGGGCAACGTGGGTGGACCTATCGAGTGTCACAATGAGTGAACTGAGTTAGACAAGAGAAAGAGAAATAGAGTATGACATCCCTTAGGGTGACATCTAAAAAGAAATGCTACAAATGAACTTACTTACAAAACAGAGATTCACAGAGTTAGAGGAGGAACTTACGGTTTCCCAGGCAGGGGGACAGGAGCTGAACGATACGGGGGAAGGGACACTTAGGGAGTCTGGGATGGACATATCCACATTATGCTTGCGTGCGTGCTAAGTCCCTTCAGTCGTGTCTGACTCTTTGCGACCCCATGGCCTGTAGCCCGCCAGGCTCCTCTGTCCATGGGATTCTCCAGGCAAGAACACTGGAGCAGGTTGATATTCCCTTCTCCAGGGGATTTTCCCAAATGAGGGACCGAACTCGGGTCTCCTGCATTGAAGGCTGATTCTTTACAGTCTGAGCCACCAGGGATGTTGATTCAATGGGATATGACTCAGCCATCAAAACGAAAGAATTAATGCCATCTACAGCACCACAGATGGACCTAGAGATTGCCACACCAGTTAAGTAAGTCAGAGAATGAGAAATATTGTATTGACATCCCTTATATGCAGAATGTAAAAAGAAATTATACAAACAAACTTAAAACAGAGACAGACTCAAAGACTTACAGAATGAACTTGTGATTGCCTATACACACTGTTATATTTAAAATGAATAACCAGCAAGGACCTGCTGGACAGCACAGGGAACTCTGCTCAGTACTCTGTAATGACCTTATGGTCACCAGGGGGAAGGATGGGGGAAGGGATAGTCAGGGAGTCTGGGATGGACATGGACACACGGCTGAATTTAACACGGAGAACCAGCCAGGACCTGCTGGACAGCACAGGGAACTCTGCTCAATCCTCTGTAATAACCTTATGGTCACCAGGGGAAGGATGGGGGAAGGGATAGTCAGGGAGTCTGGGATGGACATGGACACACTGCTGTGTTTAACACGGAGAACCAGCAAGGACCTGCTGGACAGCACAGGGAACTCTGCTCAATATTCAATAACGTTATGGTCCCCAGGGGGAAGGATGAGGGAAGGGATAGTCAGGGAGTTTGGGATGGACATGGACACACGGCTGTATTTAACATGGAGAACCAGCAAGGACCTGCTGGAAAGCACAGGGAACTCTGCTCAATACTCTGTAATAACCTGATGGTTCCCAGGGGGAAGGATGGGGGAAGGGATAGTCAGGGAGTCTGGGATGGACATGGACACACGGCTGTATTTACCATGAAGAACCAGCAAGGACCTGCTGGACAGCACAGGGAACTCTGCTCAATGTCATGTGGCAGCCTGGATGGGAGGGAAGTTTGGGGGAGAATGGATGCATGTATGTGTGTGGCTGAGTCCCTTTGGTGTCCCCCTGAAACCATTACAACGTTGTAAATTGGCTATACCTCAAAACAAATTTTAAAAATTACAAGCATGACAAAAACTAATAATAAAATTGATAGTGACGATTGGCTCTTTTAAAAGGATTTAATTAGAAACCTCCGACAAGAACTGTGCTCTCCGTTAACAGGCTGTAAGTGTCCTACTCAAACCAACTTTCTTTAAGTAGAAACCTGCGGGCGTCCTCGAAGCCCCGTTGATAGAGGGATTCCATTGTCCTCCTGCTTGGCGGGAAGAGGGCCCGGTTGAGTCTCACCAAGTTTGCCACGGACAACTAGGACAGAAAGACACTCAGGCACCGTAGGATATGACAGGGCTGATCAATCAACCTTTACCTATATAAGCGAAGCCTGCTTGTTATAGATACGATTCTCAGTGTACAAAAAAAAAAAAAATCAGTAGGAAGAAAATAATCTTAAAATAGGAACTGCAGGCTTTCCAGTCAGTGTAAAAGAAAACAATCTTAAACTCTGAACTGCGGGCTTTGCTGGTGGCTCGGTGGGAAAGCATCTGCCTGCCAGTGCAGTGGATGCAGATGAGATATCTGGTCCAGGAGGAGCCCACAGGTCTCAGGGCAACTAAGCCTGGGCACCACGATTAGTAAACCTGTGCTGGAGAGCCTGGGAGCTGCAGCTGCTGAGTTCACCTGCCACCACCACTGAAGCCCGTGAGCCTGGAGCCCGTACTCGGCAACAAGAGAAGCCAGTGCATTGAGAAGTCTGCTCTCTGCAACTCAAGAAACGGCCGCAGGGCAGCCAAGCCCCAGCATACTCCCCTCCACCTCCCCCGCAAAACAAAAACAGAACACAGAACTCCACATGTAGACTGCATGGGGGTTTCTCAGCCTGGGTACCACTGAGGTTTGGGGCCAGATGCTTCTCTGAGGGGGCGTCTGTCCCGTGCACTGTAGGATGCTGAGCGACGTCCCTGTGGTCTACCCCTAGATGCCTGTCCGCATTCCCGACTTTGCTAGTGTCTCCTGCACATAATGGGCTTCCCTGGCAGCTCCACAGGTAAAGAATCTGCCTGCCAATGTAGGAGCCATGGGCCCGATCCCTAGGTCGGGAAGATCCCCTGGAGGAGGGCATGGCAACCCACTCCAGCATTCTTGCCTGGAGAACTCCGTGGACAGAGGCTACTGTCCATAGGGTCACAAAGAGTTAGACACCAGTGAGCAACTAATGCTTTCAGTTTTGTGGGCTACAGTCCACGGGGCTGCAGAGTCAGACGTGACTTGGCACACATGCACCCGTATATAGCATCGCCTCTTGTTGGGAGCTAATTTTTGACTAGATTGAGGGAATCAACATTTTTATGTAAGTTATTCTGGTAGGCCCCTACATTTTTTTGTTTTTATGTTCCTAATTATTGCCACATTTAAAGCAATTAAATGATCTCATTTACAACTGCACTCAGAGGACTTCCTTGGTAGTCCAGCGGTTAAGACGTCACCCTCTAAAGCAGGCGATATGGACTGGACCCCTGGTCAGGGAGGTAGGTGAGGAAGGACATGGCAACCCACTCCAGAATTCTTGCCTGGAGAATCTCGTGGACAGCGGAGCCTGGCGGGCTCCATGGGGTTGCAAGCGTCGGACACGACTTAGCGACTAAACCCCCACGGCCACCAGGGAGGTAGGATCCCACATGCTGTGTGGCCAAAAAACCACAACATAAACAACCGGAGCAGTATGGTAGCAAATTCAGTAAAGACTCTTGAAAAAAAAAAGGGTCCACATTAAAAAATAAAATAAAATTGCACTTCCTGGTGGCTCAGACTCTGCCTTCCAAGGCAGGGGACGCAGGTTTAAATCCCTAGTATGAGAACCAAGGTCCAACACGCCTCAGGGCAACTAAGCCCAAGCACCTCAACTACTGAGCCCAAGCACCCCAACCACAGAGTCCATGGGCTCCGGAGTTCAGGGTCGAGAGCCACACCTAGAGAGCCTGTGAGCTCTGCAGACCTCTCGCTGAAACAGGGAGCCTGCCCATCGCAGCTAAGATCTAATGCAGACAATCAGTAAGGAAATAAGGCTTTTTTTAAAAAAAAATAAAACTGCGTTGAAAACTTGCCAAGTATGCTGACCTGAAAAACAAGTGAAGAAATGGAGAATGTCCCACAGAGACAGTTCAAAAACAGTAAAAATAAAAAAGACTGCATACTCACAGTTGGTAGGTACCCAGGTCCATACGCAGGACGTATGTTGTGACTCATTTAAAATATGGAAAAAACCACTACCGTATTGTAATTAGCCTTCAATTTAAGTAAATTAAAAAGAAAATATGTGTGCGCATCTGTACCTACAATGGAGCTGTCAAGTGTGGGAAGCCCGTGGAACGTTCCAGGGGTCTGTGACGATCGGTGCACATGAGGACTCACCAGGATGTCCTGGTTGGTGATGTTAACGTAGAAATGCAGCCGCCCTTCATCCTGCGGGGAGACGTCCAGCCGCCCACTGAACGGGGAGATGGTCACCGTGCGGCCGGCGGGCAGGATCGGAAGGCTGTTGGTGAAGCCACCGTCCACCCACTTCTGCGGAGAGAACGGCCCCGTCAGCAGGTGGAGACCGCGTCCCTCCACGTGAAGACGGTGAGTGTGGATTTCCCAAGACGACACCATCCTTCTGAGAATGCGCACCTTGGGGATGAACGCCCTTAAGTTACTAGCGATGAGGACCAGCTGGATTGGATTTGTTTTTGAAACGAAGCTAATCTTTGTATGCATATCATTTACCCACGGGCTTCCGCGGTGGCTCCATGGTAAGGAAATCTGCCTGCAATGTGTTCAGTTCCTGGGTGGGGAAGGTCCACTGGAAGAGGGCATAGCAACCCACTCCAGGATTCTTGCCTGGAGAATCCCATGGACAGCGAGGCCTTGTGTGTTACAACTTATGGAGTCACAAAGAGTTGGACACGACGGAGCACAGAACATACACACAGCCTTTATGCAGATAGTAAGAAGTGTGGGTTTATAGTAAGAAGTTACAGTAAAAAAACCCATGGGTTTCCGCAGTGGCTCAGCTGGTAAAGAATCTGCCTGCAACGTGGGAGACTTGGGTTTGGTCCCTGGGTTGGGAAGATCCGTTGGAGGGAATGGCAGCCCACTCCAGGATTCTTGCCTGGACAATCCCATGGACAGAGAAGCCTTCTGTGCTACAATTTATGGAGTCACAAAGAGTCGGACACGACTGGGCACAGAACATACAGCCTTTATGCATATAGTAAGAAGTGTGGGTTTATATAAGAAGTTACAGTAAAAAACCCATGGGTTTCTGCAGCGGCTCTGCTGGTAAAGAATCTGCCTGACAATGCAGGAGCCTTGGGTGTGATCCCTGGGTCGGGAAGATCCGCTGGAGAAGGGCATGGCAACCCACTCTAGTATTCTTGCCTGGAGCATCCCCATGGACAGAGGAGCCTGGTGGGCCTCAGTCCATGGGATTGCGAGGGTCAGACACGACTTAGCGACTAAACCAAATCGCGAAGTTTGGACGGAATCAGGAAATCTCTCCAGTTGTTTAAAGGTTTTAAGTAGATTACTCAAGATCTTATTGTTTTACTAATGACGGCACATGCATAAAAAGCCATGTGTAACGACCTTGGGATTCATCATCTAACCAGAAAGTCAAGCTGACTCTGACACTCAGCCGATCATCCTGCGTAACAGGCGGCTCCATTTTTAACTTCAGAACTGGAAATCGGCATTGTCTGTAGCTAAGCAAAAAGTAAATAAAGGACCACAAGAAATCCTTTCATCTCCAAAGTGACTTCTGAGTACATAGGGCTTCAAGCCTTGAGGAATTCGGGGTGGGGTGGGGTGGAGGGGCGGGAGAGGGGTATGAAGCATTCAACAGGAACTTTGTTCAGAAGGGAGTCTGTGCTTTCAGACCTCAGCCCAAAGGAACGAGAGACAGAGAGACAACAGCATGACAGAGGACCTTCCACAGGCTTCTGCACACCTGGACACTGGAGGAAGGCTGAAGCATAAAGACGGGATTCCTCATGTTGTTTCAAGTGAAAAAGACTTTCAGTGTGTCCTTGAGCCCACGTAACGGAATCAGCTCTAACAATAAATACACAGACACACAAAACTCAAGTTCAAAGGCTCCAAGCTGTATCCAGACTGGAAATATCTGGCCGTGGATGTGGGGATGCAAAGCTCGAAATTGTGGAGACCACCTTGTCACTCACGCAGACTCAGACATCCCGGAGTGTGAAGTCAGGTGGGCCTTAGGAAGCATCACTGTGAACAAAGCTAGCGGAGGCGATGGAATTTCGCTGTTGTGTGAACTAAGAACTTCTAGACGTGCAAGCTGCATCTAGACAAGGCAGAGGAATTGCAAATCAAATGGCCAACATTCAGTGGATTGTGGACAAAGCAAGGGAATTCCAGAAAAATGTCTACTTCTGCTTCCTGCTTCACTGATCATACTAAAGCCTTGGACTAAAGCCTTTCCAAAAACTGTGGAAAATTCTTAAAGACATGGGAATACCCGACCACCTTACCTGTCTCTGGAGAAACCTGTATGCCGGTCAAGAGGCAACGGTTAGACCCAGACACGAACAACTGACTGGTTCAAAATTGGTAAAGGACTAAAACAAGCCTATAAACTCTGACCTTATTTTACTAATATGCAGAGTAGATAACACAAAATGCCAGGCTAGATGAATCCCAAGCTGGAATCAAGATCATCAGAAGAAATATAAACGACCTCAGATCTGCAGATCATACCTCTCTAAAGGCAGATAGTGAAGAAGAACTAAAGAGCCTCTTGATGAAAGTGAAAGAGGAGAGTGAAAAAGTTGACATGAAACTCAACATTCAAAAAAGTCACATCATGGCATCCGATCCCATCACTTCATGGCAAATAGATGGGGAAAAAGTGGAAGCAGTGACAGATTCTATTTTCTTGGGCTGCAAAACCACTGCTAAAGCTGAAGCTCCAATCCTTTGGCCACCTGATGCCAAGAACCGACTCATTAGAAAAGACCCTGATGCTGGGAAAGACTGAAGGCAGGAGGAGAAGGGGACGGCAGAGGATGAGATGGCTGGACGGCATCACCCACTCGATGGACATGAGTTTGACCAAATTCTGCAAGACAGCAGAGGACAGAGGAGCCTGGCGTGCTGCGTTCCACGGGGTCACAAAGAGTAGGGCGCAAATTACTGACTGAACAACAGCGATCTCAAAAAAGCATCTTTTTTGGAGGAAAAAAAAGCAAGGAGGTGAGGACCCAGAAACAGGTTAACATAAAGCGCCCTTAAGTGAGTTAAGGACCTTCATTCACCTTTTCTCAGATTTTTCTTTTTTAAATGTTTTTCTTACTTGTTTTGATTTCTAGAGCAGGTGACTAAATGATAGGTATTGTTTACAAAGGACTTGGCCAGCAACCAACTCCCCTCAGAGGAAATAAAAGTAAGTAAACAGAAAGTGAAAATGTGTTGAAAATCTCTGGTTGAGGGAACTGCATTTTGGTGGAGGAAAACACATAAGTGGTTTAGATTAAAATGAACCTGACCTGGGTAATCTGCTTATCATCATATTTTAAAAGAGCAAACACATTATATAATTATATATGCACATTTATATATGTTTGTGTATAACGTGTATGTAAAAATATGGATACACACACACGACTATACAAATACTGTCTAAAAATGACAGGTTGGTATTAAGAAGGCCCCCATATTGTAAAGTAACTACTATATTTGAGCAGACCCCGGCAGACAGTGGAGGGCCGGGGAACCTGGCGTGCTGCAGTTCATGGGGTCACAAAGAGTTGGACACGACTGAGCGACTGAACAGCAACAACAAATACACTTCAAAAAAAAGAAATAATTTAAAAAAAGAAGGCCCCCGATATCTGGTTCTGTGTCCTCCTACTGCCCTGGAGTTTTTTTTTTTTTTTTCTCTTGTCTCTTTGCTTTGGATGTAGACACCAATTTTTGGAATAAGATAATACCTAGAGAGAGACATGGAGAAGGCAATCGCCCCCCACTGCAGTACCCTTGCCTGGAAAATCCCACGGACGGAGGAGCCTGGTAGGCTGCAGTCCATGGGGTTGCTAAGAGTCCGACATGACTGAGCTTTCACTTTCACTTTTCACTTTCATGCACTGGGGAAGGAAATGGCAACCCACTCCAGTGTTCTTGCCTGGAGAACCCCAGGGATGGGGGAGCCTGGTGGGCTGCCGTCTGTGGGGTCGCCCAGAGTTGGACACGACTGAAGCGACTTAGCAGCAGCAGCAGCAGAGAGAGACAGAAAGGACACCTTCCAAAATTACCTCTCATACCCTCAGGAGCACATCTCACCAATGATGCAAAAATTCACAGAGGTTTCATCAAGGGAAATAAAAAATATGTACCAAGTGCCATATAACTTAACTGAGAGCTCGCTTGTTTTATTCAACTTATGGAAAAGAAGGGCAATCCGGCTCGTTAATGTGCAAAGTGTTCTAATTTACCATGGGGCTAATGACTGCCACTTAAGGGAATTGAAAATCTTTTTTCCAAATTTTCTTTTTCACTCTTGTTAGCTTATTCTGATTGGATAAATGAGTCGGGGAAACATACAGCTTATCAAGCGGCTTGATTAAATTTTCAGTGTTACTCGCTCCTCTGTAACCATAACCCCAGCAGCTCAGATGTTGTAAATACAGTCCCTTTTTCTCCTGATTCATGCTCTCATGAACTGTATCACTCAAAACAACCACACACACATACACACATGCACACACACACACCACCCTGATGCTAGCAAAATTCCTGGAACCAATAACATTACGAAGTGAAAATACCTTTTATCTCACGTGCTACGGATAGACTAAAATTCTGCCTTCCCTGTGCTGGCCATGAATGGTCTGGGTGTTTGCGACACAGTCCTCAGAATCATTCCCCCTTCATGGGCAGCATTCCATAAGCTGCCGTGACACTGAGGATTCCAAAATCTTGCAGATGGCTCTTCCCAGGAGAGTTTCACCCTGGGTTTCTCAGTTCCAGATTATAGCACCTTCATTCATCAAAGGAAAGGGTAGGCCAAATAAGCTAAAAACTATTCCCAGGAGAAAAATGTGCTTCCAAAAGCAAACGTGGGACTTCAGTGGTGGTCCGGTGGGCAAGCCGCTCCACTTCCCATGAAGGGGTCCCAGGTTTGATCTCAATGCTGGGAAAGATTGAAGGCGGGAGGAGAAGGGGACGACAGAGGATAAGATGGTTGGGTGGTATCACCAACTTGATGGACATGGGTTTGGGTGGACTCCGGGAGTTGGTGATGGACAGGGAGGCCTGGCGTGCTATGGTCCATGGGGTTGCAAAGAGTCAGACACGACTGAGCGACTGAACTGAACTGAAGGCAGATGCGCACTGCGGTAGAGCAGAAACCAACACTGCTCATGGGATTCTCAAGGCAACAATGCTCCAGAAGCCTGGCGTGCTGCAGTCTGTGAGGTCACAGAGTTGGACACGAGTGACTGAACAACAACAAACTATCACAGCATTGTAAAGCAATTAAACTCCGGTAAAAAAAAGAAAAGAAAAGAAAAAGAAAAACAGTTTGATAAGATAAAGCCAGAGAGAGCTACAAAATCTTGCTTTTAAAAATAGGAAAGTCAAGTAGTTTTCCAAGACATCATACCACTTCAAACAGCCGATAGACAGTTTAGGAAGGAATCCTGCTGTTACTTGCTGCCCTTTCAATCAGTCTTCAGTTCAGTTCAGTCCCATATGACTCCTTGTGACCCCATGAACTGCAGCACGCCAGGCCTCCCTGTCCATCACCAACTCCCAGAGCTTGCTCAAACTCATGTCCATTGCATCGGTGATGCCATCCAACCATCTCATCCTCTGTCATCTCCTTCTCCTCCCGCCTTCCATCTTTCCCAGCATCAGGTTAGTTAGTTCTTCCCATCAGGTGGCCAAAGTACTGCAGTTACAGCTTCAGCATCCATCCTTCCAATGAACACCCAGGACTGATTTCCTTTAGGATGGACTGGTTGGATCTCCTTGCAGTCCAAGAGACTCTGAAGAGTCTTCTCCAACACCACAGTTCAAAAGCATCAATTTTTTAGCACTCAGCTTTCTTTAAAGCCCAACTCTCACATCCATATATGACTACTGGCAAAACCATAGCCTTGACTAGACAGATCTTTGTTGGCAAAGTAATATCTCTGCTTTTTAATATGCTGTCTAGGTTGGTCATAGCTTTCCTTCCAAGAAGCAAGCATCTTTTAATTTCATGGCTGCAGTCACCATCTGCAGTGACTTTGGAGCCCAAGAAAATAAAGTCTGTCGGTGTTTCCATTGTGTCCCTATATATTTGCCATGAAGTGATGGGACCAGATATCATGATCTTAGTTCTCCGAAATCAATGTTAACTCTTACGAAAGTAGGAAACTTCTAAATGATTAATGAAAAACAATTAAAAAAAATAAAAGTATTGGGTCCACAAATAAGTGTGAGTAAAATCCAGTATGTTCAACAGCTGAGTGACCCCAGACGTGGACAAGAGTGGGCAGTGTGGTGGACATGAGCAGAGCCCGTGGACTGTAGCCCGCCAAGCTCCTCTGTCCATGGAGATTCTCCAGTAAAGAACACTGGAGTGGGTTGCCATGCCCTCCTCCAGGGGATCTTCCCAACCCAGGGATCGAACCCAGGTCTCCCGCATTGCAGGTG
>ML664230.1:1371181-1396751 GCA_007570785.1 Antilocapra americana | reverse complement strand
CACTTTCTAACACCATACACAAAGATAAACTCAAAATGGATCAAAGATCTAAGCATAAGACCAGAAACTATAAAACTCCTAGAGGATAACATAGGCAAAACACTCTCTGCCATAACCCAAAGCGGGATACTCCATGACCCACCTCCCAGAATATTGGAAATAAAAGCACGAATAAACAAATGGGACCTAATTAAAATTAAAAGCTTTTGCACAACAAAGGAAACTATAAGCAAGGTGAAAAGACAGCCTTCAGAATGGGAGAAAATAATAGCCAATGAAACAACAAACAATTAATCTCAAAAATATACAAACAACTCCTGCAGCTCCATTCTAGAAAAATAAACAACCCAATTAAAAAGTGGGCCAAAGAATATATTGATTTCTTTATGTACTTAAATATATATCTTTATACATAAACATATAGATTTCTTTATATACATAAATATATAGATTTCTTTATATATAAACATATTGATTTCTTTATATACATATAAATATATACATTTTTAAAGAAATGTATTGCTCTTTGCTCTGCTAAGAACAAGACTTATCAAAAGGCCTGTGACTGATGCAAACATTACAGATCACCCTGGTAACGGTGCCCCCTGACTAAACTACATGTCTTTAGTGAAGTGAATGAATGTTTCTGCATCCCAGTTTCCTTATCTATAACATACAGGGGTAATATTTCCTACAGGACATGGGAGGGGACTCTGATGCATCAGATAGAAAGCAATAACAACAGAAGGTTTTCTTCCTTTTCCCATGAAAGCAGCATAGAAGGTACAGTGGTAAGGTCCCCCTCAAGTCATGCAGCCCCCAAGTCTCCCCAACTCATTATCTGTCTCTGTTTGCGGGGTGATCTGTGACCTCATGAACCACAATAGCTGCCAGAGCTCTGGTCATCACGTCAAAGTTCCGGGCAGCAGGGAGGAAACAAACATACACAACCTCACTTCCTATAAGTCCCACAGTAACTTGGCCTAGCTCTCACTGCCCGCACTTAAGGGGATGGCCACACCTGGCAGCAAGGAACACTGGTGAACGTGACCTTTCAGCTACCCAGCAGCAAGTCCACATAAGAACTGCAGGTCTGTTGCTGTGGAAGAAGAGGACCTTGTATGTTGGAAGAAACAAGGGGCCATCACCACCTGCACCTAATTTATAATACGGTTATTACCAGTTAAACACGGGACACCTTTAGCATAGTCTTACAACCATATTCGGGTGGCCAGAAAGATGATTTAGGTTTTCCAATATTACAGGAAAACCCCAGTGGACCTTCTGGCCAACTCAGTCCTAGTCTTCTGGGTCCCTGTTCTCTAACCTTCTTTCCGTCCTCCCTCTCCTTCCTTCCTTACCATAGCTACGTCCACCTTCTCTGCCAACACCTCTTAATTTACCCATCACATCAGCAGTGCTGATGACTCTTGGATCCCAAATCCCCTTTTCACGATCATATATAATCTCGTAAGACACCTGAGTGATCTGCATATATATTTTTTTCTGCCATTTAGCCATTTCTGTCATGATTATATATTATCAAGCAATAACCTGAAGTGAAATCATCACATTTCAGATCATCAAATTAACATTCATAAACATAATGTAAAGTTGATTTGGCTAGCATCTGTGTTCAACATTGACAGGTAAAAATAAGTGTTGATTTTTACTGCTCTAACAGAAAAATGCTACTTAGCTCATTTTAAAATCGTTATGTCAAGTGGGGTACTTCTCACATTTTTAAATGACAACAAAAATTGTGCTCCTTGGTGAGTCTCTGCTACCTCTGAGAGGCAGTATCCAGGATAGGAGGGGGTGAAAAACTGACTTTGAGCTTTCCCAGGTGGTCTAGTGGCTCAGATTCTTGCTCCCAATGCAGGGGGCCCTGGTTCAATCCCTGGTCAGGGAACTAGACCCCACATGCCTCCATTAAGAGGTCCAATGGGACACACCAAGACGGGACACAGACGAATAAATATTTAAAATGGCTTTCTGCGAGCTTTTGTTTATGCTGATTTGAAGGAAAAAAAAAAATCAGTGTATACGATGTTTCTGAGTGGTCACAGAAAGGGTTTTAGCCAACAGCAAGGAAGCCCATCACTGCAAGTGATGCTTGCGCTAATAAAGAAAGCTCAGCTTGGACAAGGCAGAGCACTTTGAGGTTCTCCGTCTCTGCCTCTCCACGGCCTCATCCACTGACCCAGCCTCACCTTTCTCATCTGGCCCTTTCAGACAGTCATCCCACACGGCTTACAGAAAAGGGTTGGAATGGCCAGGAAAACTCAGAGGAAGAAAAGCATGAGGGCTGACGAGGCCCAAACACAAACAGATCCCCAAACACATTAGCTAAGAGACGGGTAAACATTTAATTCCCTGGTTTTGAGACCGTCCACTCAAACTGAGCACAGGCCCGATGCAGGGTCTTCAAAGTGAAGAGCCGATGACAGCTATTAAAATGCTTTTCATGTACCCATTTTTAAATGAATACATAGATATGACATGTCTATAGAATACGCGGCATTAATCATCCATGAAGAGGTGCCTGATTTTGAGTACGTGTTATATAGTATACGGGATTATAAAATATATATCTTTAGCGTATGTTACATAGCTGCTGTGTCTGGGACTTCCCTGGTGGCCCAGTGGCTGAGATTCCAAAACCCCTAACTAAATCCGGGCGCTAGTGGTAAAGAACCTGCCTGCCAATGCAGGAGACTTAGAGCGTCGCAGGTTTGAGTCCTAGGTCGGGAAGATCCCCTGGAGGAGGGCGTGCCAACCCACTCCAATATTCTCGCCTGGGAAATCCCATGGACAGAGGAGCCCAGCGGGCTACAGTCCATGGGGTCGCAGAGAGTCAGACAGGACTGAGTGACTTAGCATGCACACAAACAGACAGCCACCGTGTCTGATCATAAAATGCTCACCTCTGGTGCGCGTTAAGTAGATACTGTGTCTGGTTATAGGTGTGTGTGCTGGTGCGTAGGCTATGGGAGAGCAGGATCAGACAGGATGGTGAAATTTTATAGAACAAACATGTTTCACAGGATGCAGAAGAAAGCTGGCAGAAATGACTTCAGGCAGTGTGGACAGCAGGTGGTAGTTCACTAAGTTAGTCGCCCACTCGTGTCCGACTCTCTGCGACCCCATGGACTGCAGCACGCCACGCCTCCCTGTCTATCAACAACTCCTGGAGTCCACCCAAACTCATGTCCATCGAGTTGGTGATGCCATCCAACCATCTCATCCTCTGTCGTCCCCTTCTCCTCCTGCCCCCAGTCTTTCCCAGCATCAGGGTCTTTTCAAATGAGTCAGCTCTTTGCATCACATGGCCAAAGTACTGGAGTTTCAGCTTCAGCATCAGTCCTTCCAATGAACACCCAGGACTGATCTCCTGTAGGATGGACTGGTCGGATCTCCTGGCAGTCCAAGGGACTCTCAACACCACAGTTTCCTACGTTTCTCTAAAAGTCCTCCTGCAGCTCTCTGTGAGTGCCGGCTGTTTCAGCCTCTCCTTCACAGACACATCGCCACATCTCTGTAAGAGTTGGACCCAGGAGAAGAGGGGCTGGCTGCTGGCAGGGGGACCCCTGGGGCTGGGGCAGGATGAAGGGCTCCAGCCTCACGTGGGAGGTCAGATGTGGGACATCCTGATGTACTTCCCCAGCCTGACAGCACACTCTGCTTCCAGCTGTTCATAGAAGGGGCCATCAAGACGGCTTCTTTTTTTTTTTTTTAAGCTCTAATAAAATACTTTGTTATGAAAAATTATCCTGATTATAATAGTCTCTGCCTGTCC
Organism: Antilocapra americana; assembly: GCA_007570785.1. Taxonomy (NCBI): domain Eukaryota; kingdom Metazoa; phylum Chordata; class Mammalia; order Artiodactyla; family Antilocapridae; genus Antilocapra; species Antilocapra americana. The sequence continues at coordinate 1,392,952 of ML664230.1, read as the reverse complement.
ATCAGTGGGGAAACATTACTAAAAAAGGTGGTTTATAATATACCAACTGTGCGATCAGATATTTTAGGTGGAGAATGATCACTTTCTCTGTGAAAACTGAAACTGTTAGTCGTGTCCGACTCTCTACGACCTCATGGACTGTAGCCCACCGGGCTCCTCTGTCCGTGGGATTCTTCAGGCAGCAAGAATACTGGAGTGGGTTGCCAACTCCCTCTCCAAGAGGACATTATTAAAGAAGTGTGTTGCTGAGGCTTGACTCAACATTCTGACTCAACATGAAATTGAAATCGTATCAAGCATCTGTGCTGACACCAACGGTATGAGATCAGAAATCAATTACAGGGGGGAAAAAACTGTAAAAAAAACAAACAAATACATGGAGACTAAAGAATACACCACTAAATAAATAACCAGTGGATCACTGAAGAAATCAAAGAGGAAATCAAAAAGCATCTGGAAACAAGTGGCAACAAAAACAAGGTGATCCAAAACCTATGGGATGCAGCAAAGCCAGTCCTAGAAGCAAGTCTGTAGCAATACTACCCGACCTCAAGAAATAAGAAAAACAGAGAACAACCCAACCTTACACCTAAAGCAACTAGAGAAAGAACAAGAACAGCAAAAATCAAACTTAGCAGAAGGCAAGGAATCATAAAGATTAAGGAAATAAAAATAAATAAATGAGAAATGAGGAAAACAACAGCAAAGGTCAATAAAACTAAAAGCAGGTTCATTAAGAAAATAGATAAAATCGATAAACCTTTAGCCACACTTCTCAAGGAAAAAAGGCACAAGATCCCAATTAATAAAGGGAGAAACGGAAAAAAGAAGTTACAACAGACAATGAAAAAATACAGAGGATCATAAGAGACTACTATAAGCAACCATATGCCGATAAAATGGACAACCTGGAACAAAGGGACAAATTCTTAGAAAAGTACAACCTTTCAAGACTGAACCAAGAAGACACAGACCAATCAGAAGGAATGAAAATGAAACTGTGATTGGAAAATCTTCCAATAAAACAAAAGACCAGGACCAGATGGCTTCACGGGCAAATTAAATCAAGCATTTAGAGAAGAACTAACATCTACTCTTCTCAAACCTTTCCAAAAAATTGCAGAGGAAGGAATACCTTCAAACTCATTTCATGAGGCCATCATCCTCATACTGCAACCAAAGATACCACACGAAAAAAAGACAATTACAGGCCAACATCACTGATGAACATAGATGCAAAGGTCCTCAACAAACTACTAAAATCCAACAACACAGGAAAAAGACAAAACACCAGGATTGAGTAGGCTTTTTCCCATGGGTGTAAGGATTCTTCAGCAAATGCGAGTCAAGCAGTGTGATACAGCATATTAACAGACTAAAGAATGAAATCTGTATGATCATCTCAATGGATGCAGAAAAAGCTTCTGACAAAATTCAACACCATTTTATGATTAAAAAAAAAAAACGCTCCAGAAAGTGGGCATAGAGGGTCTCAACACAACACAGGCCACAGACAACAAACCCACAGCAAACACCATTCTCAATGCTGGAAAGCTGAAAGCATCTCCTCTAAGATCAGGAAGAAGCTATGGGTGCCCACTGTCACCACTATTAATTCAACATAGTTTTGGAAGTCTTAGCCAGAGCAATCAGAGAAGAAAATAAATAAATAAAAAGAGTCCACCCTGGAAAAGAGGTAAAACTATCACTGTTTGCGGATGACATGATAGTATACGTAGGAAAACCTACAGATGCCACCGGAAAACTACTACAACTCATCAATGAGTGTGGTAAAGCTGCAGGACCCAAAATTACTACACAGAAGCCTTTGCATTTCTACACACTAACAACAAAATATCAGAAAGAGGAATTAAGGAAACAATCCCGTTTACCAGCACAACAGAAAGGATATCTAGGAAAACCTACCTAAGGAGACAAAAGACCTGGACTCAGAAAACTAATGACATTGAAGGAAGAAATCATAGATGATACAAAGAGCTGGAGAGGCATACCATGTTCGAGAATCGACATTGTGAAAGTGGCCAGACTACCCAAAGCCATCCACAGATTCAGGGCAATCCCTGTCAAAACACAGACAACATTCTTCAGAGAATTAGAACAAAAAATTTTACAGTTTGTATGGAAACACAAAAGACTCCAAATAGGTTCTAAGTTCATCCACCTCATTAGAACTGACTCAAACGCATTCCTTTTGATGGCTGAGTAATATTCCTCTGTGTATATGTACCACAACTTCTTTATCCATTCATCTGTCGATGGACAAGGGAGAAGTGAGTCAGAAAGAGAAAGATAAATACTGTATTCTAATGCATATATGCGGAATCTAGAAAAATGGTGCTGAATTTATTTACAGGGTAACAATGGAAAAACAGACATAGAGAACTGACTTATGGACATGGGGACAGGGGAGGAGACGGTGAGACGGAAAAAAGAAAAAGACTCCCGAATAGCCAAAGCAATCTTGAGAAAGGAAAAGAGAGCTGGAGGAATCAGATTCCTCAACCTCATACTCCAAAGCTACAGTAATCAAGATGGCATGGTACTGGCACAAAAACAGATCAACGGACCAGGACACAAAGCCAGAGATAAACCCACACATCTACGGTCACCTAATCCATGACACATAGATGGGGAAACAGTGGAAACAGTGGCTGACTTTATTTTTGGGGACTCCAAAATCACTGCAGATGGTGACTGCAGCCATGAAATTAAAAGACGCTTACTCCTTGGAAGGAAAGTTATGGCCAACCTAGACAGCACATTAAAAAGCAGAGACATTACTTTGTCAACAAAGGGCCATCTTGTCAAGGCTGTGGTTTTACCAGTGGTCATGTAGGGATGTGAGAGTTGGACCGTAAAGAAAGCTGAGCTCAAAAGAATTGATGCTTTTGAACTGTGGTGTTGGAGAAGACTCTTGAGAGGTCCTTGGACTGCAAGGAGATACGGCCAGTCCATCCTAAAGGAGATCAGTCCTGGGTGTTCATTGGAAGGACTGATGTTGAAGCTGAAACTCCAACACTTTGGCCACCTGATGCGAAGAGCTGACTCACTGGAAAAGACCCTGATGCTGGGAAAGATTGAGGGCAGGAGGAGAAGGGGATGACAGAGGATGAGATGGTTGGATGGCATCACCGACTCAATGGACATGGGTTTGGGTGGACTCCAGGAGTTGGTGATGGACAGGGAGGCCTGGAGCGCTGTGGTTCATGGGGTCAAAAAGAATTGGACACAACTGAGTGACTGAACTGAACTGAACTGAATCTACGACAAAGGAGGGAAGAACATACAATGGAGAAAAGACAGTCTCTTCAATCAGTGGTATTGGGAAACCTGGACAGCTACATGTAAAAGAGTAAAATAAGAACACTTCCTAACACCAAACACCAAAATAAACTCAAAATGGATCAAAGACGTTTATTTAGGTCTGGACACTATAAAACTCTTAGAGGAAAATACAGGCAGAACGTGATTTGACATAAATCGTAGTAAGATCTTTCTGACCCACCTCCTAGAAGATGGAAAATAAAAACAGAAATGAACTAAGAGGACCCAGTTACACTCAAAAGCTTTTTCAGAGCAAACGAATTCATAAATAAGACAAAAAGAGAATCCTTAAAATGGGAGAAAATATCTGCAAATGGAGCAACTGAGAAGGCACTGATTTGTAAAACACACAAACAGCTCCTGCAGCTGGACATCAAGAAAAACCTGCCAACAAGAAACGCTGGGGAGGATGTGGAGAAAAGGGAACCCTCCTACACTGCTGTTGAGAATGTCAGTTGATGCAGCCACTATGGAGAAGGGTACGGGGGTCCTCGCAGAACTAAGAGGAGAACTACCACATGATCCAGCAACCGCACTCGTAGGCATATACCCCAACAAAACCATGATGCAGAAAGACACAGGCACCCCCATACTCACTGCAGCACTGTTCACAAGAGCCAGGAGGTGGAAGCAACCTAATTGTCCGTCAACAGAGGAGATGGATAAAGAAGATGTGGTACACAGAGACGGCGGAATACTACTGGGCCATGAAAAGGAGTGAAAGGGTGCCACTGGCAGGACATGCACGGAGCTAGAGACCATCCTATAGAGTGAGACAAGTCAAGAAGAGAAAAACAAACATCATATGAGATCGCCTACCCATGGAATCTAGAAAAGTGGTACAGATGAAGTTATGTGGCAAAGCAGAAGCAGAGAGACAGAAGAAGACATGCTTGCACAGCAACGGAGAGGCAGGGGTGTGGGATGACTTGAGAGACCGGGCGTGATGCACCTGCAAGACTGACACTGTCTAACGTAGATTAGTAGTGAGCAGCTCGTGTGCCTCACAGGGAACTCGACTCGGCGCTCTGTGGCGACCTACGTGGGAAGGAAACTCAAAACAGAGGGAATATATAGGTGACTCACTTTGCTGGATGGCAGAACTAACACAGGGCTTCCCCCATGGCTCAGGGGTAAAGAATCTGCCTGGCAAAGCAAGAGATGCAAGAGGCACAGGTTCGATCCCTAGCTGGGGAAGATCCCCTGGAGAAGGACCTGGCCACCCACTCCAGTATTCTTGCCTGGAGAGTCCCATGGACAGAGGAGGCGGGCGGGTCACAGAGAGTCGGACACGACGGAGCAGACACACATATGGGTAGAACTAACACAACCCGGTAAAGCAGCTATGCTTCAATAAATTATTAAAAAGTCTTTTGCTTCATTGTATAGTAAGAATAAAGGTCAAGATTTTTTTTTTTAACCAGATGGAAAAAGGAGGGCCCTAGTCAATCATTCTCAATCACGAAATCTTAACTCTAGGGTACCATGGCCCCTGCACTGGACTTTTTTTCTTTTGTTAAACAGAAATAAACTTATGAGACAAAACGTCATAGGGACAGAGTTGGGGCCACCAGAATGATAATGATAATAATGGGGCTTCCAAAAGGAAACGTATGACCACAGGAACCACGGATCCTGTGTCAGCTGTAGGACTCTCACCTGCCCTTGGTATTCCACTGGTTTCAGCCCTGCATAGATGGGCAGGAAGCTGCTGGCCAGCAGGACCTAGAGGACAAAATAAAGAAAACACAGCTCGTGAAATGAGACAGCAACACGCCCTACCATCTATTTCACACCTCACCTCCTAGCAGGTTACAGTTGTTTAAACACAAAAATCTACTATAAAAAGGAAATACGGTCCATGTATTTCATGGGCACAGTGAAAGCGGAAGCGTTAGTAGCTCAGACATGCCTGACTCTTTGCCACCTCGTGGACTGGGGTCTTCCCAGGCTCCTCTGTCCATGGGATTCTCCAGGCAAGAATACTGGAGGGGGTTGCCATTCCCTTCTCCAGGGGATCTTCCCGCCCCAGGGACTGAACCTGAGTCTCCTGTGTTGCAGGCAGAATTTGTTACCAAGTGAGCCACCAAGACATACTTAAACAGAAGTTAAATTATTCATGTCGGAAAATACATTAAAGATGTAGGCACAATTCATGGTCCTCTGACTCTATCGACTTCACCCAAGAAATACCGTTGCTTTAATGGCAGACGGCTGAGTCACTGCATGATTCAAGTCCAGTTCAGTTCAGTCCCTCATTTGCGTCCGACTCTTTGCAACCCCATGAACCACAGCACGCCAGGCCTCCCTGTCCATCACCAACTCCCGGAGTTTACTCAAACTCATCTCTACTGAGTCAGTGATGCCATCCAACCATCTCATCCTCTGTCGCCCCCTTCTCCCCCTGCCTTCAATCTTTCCCAGCATCAGGGTCTTTTCCAATAAGTCAACTCTTTGCATCAGGTGGCCAAAGGACTGGAGTTTCAGCTTCAGCATCAGTCCTTCCAATGGACACCCAGGACTGATCTCCTTTAGGATGGACTGGTTGGATCTCCTTGCAGTCCAAGGGACTCTCAAGAGTCTTCTCCAACACCACAGTTCAAAAGCATCCATTGTTTGGTGTTCAGCTTTCTTTCGAGTCCAACTCTCATATTCATACATGACCACTGAAGAAACCATAGCCTTGACTAGACGGACCTTTGTTGACTAGATGGGGTAAAGGCCAGGTGTGTCTAAATTCCCGAGTGCGTACAGGCTGCGAGTCCATTCATTACGTTCTGTTGTGAGAATCATTTAGGTGTTTCGATCTTCCAGAGGAAGATCTGGTTGTCAGGGCAGTGATTAGCTTGCAGCTGAGGGATGTTTGCATTTATGTCACCGGGCTGTCACCGAGGGAAGAATACATGTCACGTGCCAGGGACATGCCCTGGATATGTAACGAGACACCGCCAGCTAGGAACACCAATTATACTTTATCTTCCATTTTTAAAAAGTCGAAAATACTACTGTTTCCTCCCACAGAAAAAGCTGGGTTCGGGGGAGGTTTCCTGACATGCACAAGTTTTTATTGTTCCAGGCAGTTTTCAAATCGCTGTGTTCCATCAGGAAAGATACAGCATTAGATATTGACTACTTAAGCTCCAATCCTTCAGGTGATAAGTCAAGACTCCAAGGCTGTTTGCTGTGAAAGCTTTCATTGAGTCTCTTTTCCCCGCAGGAATTATTCAGAGATGGGTTACGGGCCTTAAAGAGGACTTGTGCAATATCCCTTAGAGTTTCCCAGGTGGCACCAGTGGTAAAGAACCTGCTTACCCATGCAGATGACATAAAGAGATGCGGGTTCGATCCCTGGGTCGGGAAGATCCCCTGGAGAAGGAAACGGCGACCCGCTCCAGTACTCTTGTCTGGAGAATCCCACGACAGAGGAGCCTGGTGGGCTACAGTCTATGAGGTTGCAAAGAGTCGGACTGAGCACGCACAGTCCTCATTAAGAGTTACTTAGAGGTCAGAAGGGCATTTCCCCCAAAGAAACAACGCTATACCTGTGATTTGTGACGTCAGCTCTCACAAGCTAACTTATTCTGAAGGGCAAATAATGAGAGACCTAGTCACTGGCGTAAAGACCTGGTGGGATGAGCCGACTCGTCGGAAAAGACGCCGACGCTGGGAAAGATTGAGGGCGGGAAGAGAAGGGGATGACAGAGGATGAAATGCTTGGATGGCATCACCGACTCGAGCATTGACACGACCGTGTCTAAAACAGAGAGCTCATGGGAAGCTGCTGCGTTAGCATAGGGAGCTCAGCTCAGTGCTCTTGTGATGACCTAGATGGGTGGGATAGGGCGGGGCGAGGTTCAAGAGGGATGCGATGTGAGGGGAGGCACGGATGCATATATATGGCTGATGCATTTCATTGTACAGTGGAGACCAACAGAACATCGTAAAGCAACCCTACTCCAACTTAAAAAAAAAATCCTAAGATGAACCATAGCAGAAAATATTAAGAACAAAGACTGTGCATATATGTGTGTGTGTGTATAACTGAATCACTGCCGTACAACAGAAAATAATAACAACTGTAAATCAGCTATACTTCTGTAAAAATAAATATGAAAAGAAGAAGTTGGGGCAGAAGGTGGCAGGGAGGTTTCAGAAGGAGGGGACGTGTGCTTACCTACAGCTGATGCAAGTTGATTGGATGGCAGAGAACAACATAATATTCTAAAGCAATGATCCTCCAATTAAACATGGAGAAATAAATAAAAGAAGAACCGCAAGGTGTGGGGAGCAGAGCCTGGACCCGAGGTATGATGACAACCCTGCAGGAGAGGTCTCAGGCTTCTAAGGAGGGTTGGTGCAGACGAGCCCTCACTGAGGCACTCATCTCCACAATCTCAGCTTCGGTGCGGATGGGACAGGATAGGGTGCCACGGCTGCCATTATCCGTACCCTTCCCAGAAAGGTGCAAGCCGGGGTGGGCATCCTCTCTGGTGATCTGCAGAAGATCACAGCCCTCAGTGGGGCTGACAGGATGGAAACCAAGCAAACTCAGGCCCAGCCCTGTCAGCCTCCTAGCCGCCCTGGCCTGGACAGCTGGCTGTCTTTCAGAACAAGACTGGGGACGGTTCCGGGCACCACCTTCACCCTAATCAGTCAGTTGCCCACTCCTTTCAAAACACATCATTACAGGGGCTTCCCTGGTGGCTCAATGGTAAGGAACGTGTCTGCCAATGCAGGAGACCGGGGGTCGATCCCTGGGTGGGGAAGCTCCCCGGGAGGGCATGGCGACCCACTCGATTATTCTTGCCTGGAGAATCCGCATGGACTGAGGAGCCTGGCAGGATACAATCCGTGGGGTCGCAGAGAGTTGGACACGACTGAGTGACTTAACACTTTCTACCCAGTGCCTGACCACCCAGCGGGACAGAGTGGGGAGGGAAATGGGAGGGGAACATAGGACGTGGTGCTTGGGGCGGGAAATGCATGTATACTTGTGGCCAGTTCACGTTGATGTATGCAAAAACCATCCCGAGACTGTAAAGTAATTATCCTTCTGTTCATAGGCTGTCAAAGAGTCGGAAATGACTGAGTGACTTCACTTTCAATGATCCTCAAATTAAAATTAATTTAAAAAATATGAAGCTGTGAAAAAAATAAATAAAGTACAATGGATACAGTGCTGGGGGAAAAAAAAAATTATTACAGGACTTCCCTGGTGGTCTTGTGGTTAAGAATCCACCTGCCAGTGCAGGGGACATGGGCTGGACCCCTGATCAGGAAAGTAAGATGCCCCAGGCCACAAGGCACTGGCCCCACTGCCTACAACCGCTGAGCCTGTGCTCTGCAACGAGAAGTCCCAGCAAGCAGAAGCCCGAGGACCCCCCAACTCCAGAGTAGCCCTTGCTGACCACGACTAGAGAAAGACCGCGCACAGCGTCGCAGACCTAGCGTGGCCACGCATACATAAACAACGCAATACGTGAGGCCACTACAGACCCTGGGTGTGGGCCGCAAGCACCGCGCAGCTAATTCATGAAGTTGGCAGCAGAAGGCAACGCTGCACTGCAGCAATAACGGAAACCGTCTGTGGCGGGCACACATCTCGGGAAGGACAGGACTAAGAGGCCGTTCGTTTGGGCTTCCCTCGGAGCTCAGTTGGTAAGGAACGTGCCTCACCGTGCGGGAGACCCGGGTTCGATCCCTGGGGTCAGGAAGATCCCCCGGAGGAGGGCATGGTGACCCACTCCAGTATTCTTGCCTGGAGACTCCCATGGATGCAGGAGCCTGGAAGTCGGAAACGTCTGAGCAACGTTCCTTTCACTTTCAATTACCCTCCAATTAAAGTTAATTAAAACAAACAAAAAAGCTGTGAAAAAAATAATAAAGTACAATGGATCCAGTGCTGGGGAAAAAAAAAAAAAATTATTACAGACCTTCCCCGGTGGTCCAGTGGTTAAGAATCCACCTGCCAATGCAGGGGACACATTTCCTACTAGCCATGGGGTCGTAAGAGGCGGACACGGCTTAACCTCTAAACCACCGCCACAGGGGCCTTTAAACAACCAAAGCCACTGTATGCTTCTGGTCACTTATTTCGCTGCGTGCTCAGTTGCTCAGTCGTGTCTGACGCTCTGAGACCCCGTGGACTGCAGCCCACCGAGCTCCTCTGTCCGTGAGGTTCTCCAGGCAAGAATGCTGGAGTGGGTTGCCATTTCCTCCTCCAGGGGATCTTCCTGACCCAGGGATCGAACCCGCGTCTCCTGCCTTGGCAGGCGGCTTCTTTACCTCTGCTCTGCCTGGGAAGCGAGCCCCTAACTTTGCTGTAACAGCTCATTTCACTATGCTGGGCAGACACACGGCCTGCAAAAACAAAGAAAACAACAACAAAAACATACCACTACCTTTAGAAGCTGAATTATGTGGGTTCCCCCATCCCTCGTGTCAAGATATAAAGTGAAGTTCACGAGTTAATGCCTGGAACTCTCTTTGAGGTACTGAGATGAAAAATGCTGTCCAATTACTTTGTCACAGATAGGAACAGTTAAGGTTTGAAGAGTGCAGTGAACTGGAAAATACCCATCATTTCCCCCCAAAATCAATGTATTTGTCCTGTCACAGTTTATTCCGGCTGCTGATTTGTGTATCAAACTGTGGTTAGTAGGAAAATTGGCTTTCGACAGGGAGGAACTAAGCAGCTTTTCTTACTGACATGTTACTGCAAGCAAATAGGATTTTCTAAGGAGGGAGATGGTTAATGAGATATCAAACACTAGGGCTAAACATGATCTTTTACGTCTCAACCTCACCGGCATCCCGGTAAAATTTTTCTTAATGAATCTCGATACATCTAAGGCAAGGTGGGGAGTGGTGTTCTCCAGCAGGGGTGTCTGAGCCCTCCGGGGATATTTAGCCATGTCTCGGGGATGCTCTTTGGTTGAGGGGGCTGCTACAGAAAGCAGGAACCTTCTGTTCCTTCCCCATCACTTAGTCCAGCACCGTAAGAATTAACACGTGGGTTGGGACTTCCCTGGGGGTCCAGCGGTTGAGACTCTTGTGCTCCCAGAACAGGGAGCATCCATCCCTGGTCAGGGAACTAGATTTCCCACACCGCAGCATCATGTTCACAGGCCTCAACTAAAGATCTTGTGTGTTGCTACAAAAAGCAAACATCCCGTGTGCCAAAGTAAGACCTGATACGGCCAAAAAAGAAAGAAAGAAAGAATTACACGCATGTTAAATCACTAATTTGGTTTTTGTTTTCCCAAGCTTCCCTGGTGGCTCAGAGGTAAAGAATCCAGTTGCGATGTAAAGTGACACAGGAGATGGGGGTTCAATCCCTGGGATGGGAAGATCCCCTGGAGGAGGGCATGGCAACCTACTCCAGGATTCTTGCTGGGACAATCCCACAGACAGAGGAGCCTGGTGGGCTACAGTCCTTGGGGTCACAACACAGTCAAACACGACGGAGCGACTGAACACACAGGCAGGCACCCCAAGTACACCATGATAAGAATAAAAGTTAGTGACTTCTTTACACCTCTGCAAACCACGGCCAAGTGTGTATTCCACACATGGTAGGACTAGCTCATTTCACTTTTTTCATTGCACAGAAAAGAGGTGTTTGGAAAATGATGGAGCCTGGCTTCCTTGGAGAATAAATTCTCAACAAGTCTCACTAATGCCTAAAGTTAACTGTGGCGTTTAATGAGGATCTGGCTGCTTATTCAGAGCCTGCTGGTGTAGCTAAAATTCAAAGACAGGCTCACATTTATCTTCCCCACTCTTCCCAAGGTAATGACCAATCTTAAATTCAGTCCTTATTTCACCTCCGCAAGGCTAAATGTGAGGGGTCCCTGAAAATAAACATGCTCCGTGCGTGCAGGGGAAATTAGGACGCCGTAGTGATGGAGCTCTTCTTCCCGAGAGGGACACCATTCTGCACGGACGCCCTCCTGGGTGTGTGTGTATCAGAGAGCATCCGTGGATGTCAAAAGACCGTCTCAGAGCATACAGACAGTGGGTCAGCTTGAAACACGGATTCAACGATTTGTACCAATTCGGACAGGTGCCGAAGCTCTACCCCTCCGCTGCCTCTGTTGTTTAGTTGCTCAGTCGTGTCCGACTCTCTGTGACCCCCACGGATGGTAGGTGGCCCTCCAGGCTCCTCCGCCCATGGGATTCTCCAGGCAGGACACTGCAGTTGGGTTGCCGTTTCCTCCTTCAGGGGGATCTTCCCGACTTAGGGATCAAACCTGCGTCTCCTGTAATTGCCAGTGGATTCTTTACCGGCTGAACCACCGGGGAAGCCCCATCCCTCTGTGGGATGGTTAATTTTAAAATCATTCCTGCTCAGCTCTGGGGGTGATACAGGACTTTAAAAATTTTTTTTGTCTTATTGAGATACACCTGATTTACCATGCTTTTTTTTTTCTTTTTGAGTATACTTGCTTTGCAATTTTAATAGCTGCATTAGTTTCTGCGAGTACAACAGCCGGTGAATCAGCCATATGTATATCTATACCTCCTTCCTCTTGAGCCTCCCTCCCGTCTCCCCGTCCCACCCCTCTAGGTCATCACTGAGCACAGAGCTGAGCTCCCTGTGCTAGGAAACCATAAACAAGATGAAAAGACAACCCTCTGGATGGGAGAAAATATTTGCTAACAAAGTAACTGACAAAGGAGGAATTTCCAAAATGTACACGCAGCTCATACAGCTCAATCAAAAAAAAAAAAAGAAAAAAACCCAACCAAAAAAATGGTTGGAAGACCTAAATAGACATTTCTCCAAAAAAAAAAGACATATGGATGGCCAACAAACACATGACTTGGTTTTAAAAGAAGGATTTACTTCTCTATGTATCCTCTGCTGAAGGCTAATATTACAGTATGTTTGGATTTCCTGATTGTATGTTTCCTTATGAGGAAAAATAGCCCAGAATAAAACCTGGAACGTAAAAGGCATGCACTGAAGTGAATGCATTCAGATATGCGGGGGACGCCACGCAAAGGGGCCCCACAGATAAAGGAATCGCTAAGGCCCCATGATGGCAGATCAAACCAGTCAATCTTAAGGGAGATCAACCCTGAATATTCACCGGAAGGACCTTCGCTGAAGCTGAAGCCTCAGTATTTTGGTCATCTGATGAGAACAGATGACTCACTGGAAAGGTCCCTGATGCTGGGAAAGACTGACGGCAGAAGAAGAGGGCATCAGAGAATGAATGAGATGGTTGGCCGGCACCCCCGATGCAATGGACATGAACTTGGGCAAAGTCCAGGAGATGGGGAGGGACAGGGAGACCTGGCGTGCTGCAGTCCAAGGGGTCGCCAAGAGTCGGACACGACTGGGTGGCTGAACAAGCAAACAAACAAAGGGCCCGCGACAATATTTGCCTGTGAGCCTGGATTCCCCAGGGCTTCCCTAGCAGCTCAGGTGGTAAAGCATCTGCCTGCAATGCAGGAGACCCGGGCTCGATCCCTGGTTTTAGGAAGATCCGCTGGAGAAGGGAGTGGCTACCCCCTCCAGTATTCCTGCCTGCAGAATCCCATGGACCGAGAGGAAGCTGGCGGGGTACAGTCCATGGGTGGGTGGGGGGTCACAAAGAGTCGGACACGACTGAGCACAAGTGGGTCTCCTGGTAGAGCCTCCCCAGGGCTGGGGTCATGGGGTGGGATGGCGGTCGGCTGTACCCCCACAGCTCTGAAGGGCCCTCTCAGAGCTCTGACGGCAGGCGCCTCCAATGCTGTCTGAAAGGCCTTCTCCCATGCTCTCGAACCACACGGCCTGGCTTCGTTCTGGACAGCCAAACTCACCTGGCCCCGTCATCACAAGGTGGCCCAGCCAGACGGCTACAGCCTTCCTGTTGTATCCTAACTAGGCAGTCTTCTTCTTTCCAGGACACCCAGGCAGAGAACATTTCAAAGCTTTAAGTCCTACTTCTGTTCTGCGGAACAATTCCATCTTGAAGTCTCTTCCCTCTTGTCTTTCACTTTAAGTAGTCAAGAGCAACCAGGCTGCTCCTTCCACACTTTGCTTGGAAACTGCCCCCAAACATCCAACGTGAGCACTAGCGAGCCGCAACATCCACAAACCACGGGAGGACACGCACACGATTCTTCCTGGTCAGCTCATGACAAGGATGACCTTTCCTCTGCCGTCTGCTTAAGATTTCTGGGTTTCCAGGACTCTGCTGGTGGTCCAGTGGGAAAGCGTCCGCCTTGCAATGCCACGGACATGGTGGGTCCAATCCTCGGTAGGGGAATTAGGATCCCGTTTGCGAAGGCTAGGCACTGTGACCACTACTGAGACCACGCACTCCGGACCAGACACACCACAGCTAGGGAGCCCACGGTCTGCAAAGAAACACCCCCCGTGATGCAACGCACAGTTCCCAAGGGTCGCACCTAAGACCAGACACGGCCAAATAAAGCCATTTAACGACAAACAAAACAAAATCCCTCGTTTCCGTCTGGGACCTCAGCCATACGCCTATCCCGGTTTCTCTAAGGAGCCTCTCCGTGGTTTGCCGTTTTCTCTCCCAGTCCTCGCCGGAACCCCCTGCGGCAATGCAGGCTTTTGCTAACCTGCGCCTCTGAACTCAGTGAGCCTCTGCCTGGTCGTTAACGCAGCTCCAGAGCCACCTTTCGGTCTCTGTTATAGCAGCTTCTCGCCCCTCAGGGCCAGGCCCCTCTTCTAGTCTGTTCAGGCTGCTGCATCAAAATCCCACAGACTGGGTGGCTTAGGAAACGACAGGACTTTCCCTCGTGCAGTTCTAGAATCTCAGCAGTACGGGCCTCCGTGTCTACCGAGAACCCACTTCTCCGTCCTCACCTGGGGCAAAGCGGTGAGGGGCACTCTCGGGGGTCTCTTTCATAACTGTACTCATCCCATTCACGTCAGCTGCATCCTCATGACCTCGTCATTTCCCAGACACCCTCCACCTCCAAACACCATCATACTGGGGGTTAAGACTTCGACAGGGGAATTTGGGAGGGATACATCCAGACCACGGCAGTCAGTTCCGTTGCCAGGGACATATGATGCCAAATACTACGGAAATCCAATAATATGAGTCTTTGGACAATGTAAGTATCAAAAGAGGTTCTGGGAGGGCCCTCCCTGGTGGTCCAGTGGCTAAGACTCTGTGCTCCCAATGCCGGGGACCCAGCTTCGATCCCTGGTCAGGGAACTAGATGCCACACACTGCAAATAAAGATCCCTGGTGCCCCAACTAACACCCAACGCAGTCAAATATTTATTTTCTTTTTAAAGAGGTTCTTAGAAAAGAGTCAACTATCATTGCAGCTCCGATGAAAGAAGCATTTTTCCATGCCGCCAAAAATGAAGTTAATAGAATTTAAGTGTGAATCATCACACAACAGCACATGGGTGAATGTGCACCAGGCCAATGGTGAGAGGTGTAACATTCAGATGCCTAAAGGCAGCAAAACCCTGTAGTGATAATCCATTTCCCAAGATTTTATAGATGTAGGCGGGCCACCCAAGTGGCGCGCGTGGTAAGGAACCCACCTGCCAGTGCAGGAGACATAAGAGATGCAGGTTCCATCCCTGGGTCAGGAAGATCCCCTGGAGGAGGGAGTGGTAACCCAATCCAGCATTCTTGCCTGGAGAATCCCACGGACAGAGGACCCTGGGGGGCTACAAGTCCATGGGGTCACAAAGAGTTGGACTTGACTGAAGTAACTTAGCGTGCACTTGGGCACTTTGCTCACAAAGATAGGAGTAAAAGAATGTTTTGGAAAGGGTGAATTCTATCAAGTCAGCAAAAAAAAATAAAACAGAAGCTGGGGCCTCCATTTCATGACAGACTCACACAGGAGTGTAGAGCAGTTTTGTGTGTGGCTTAGCCTATCTCTTCATTATTTACTAAATATGAACTGTAAATAGGGCTTCCCTGGTGGCTCAGCTGGTAAAGAACCCGCCTGCAATGAGGAAGACCTGGGTTTGACCCCTGGGTTGGGAAGATCCCCTGGAGGAGGGAAAGGCTACCCACTCCAGTGTTCTGGCTGGGAGAATCCCACGGACTGTACAAGTCCACGGGTCGCAAAGAGTCGCACGTGACTGAGTGACTTTCACTTCCCCAACTGTAATTAACCAGCCTATAGGACTTGACAATCTCAAGCACACGTCTACATGATTTTTTTCAATTTCCTCTCCATGGCAGGGATTCCCACCCTCCAGACCACAGACCAGTACCTCCTTTCAGATCAGCAAAGGTGACAGATGAGAAATAAAGTGCACAGTCAATCAGTGCATTTACATTGTTCCAAAACCATCGCCCCCAACCACGTCTGTGGGAACCTGGTCTTCCACGAAAACCGGTCCCCAGTGGCAAAAAGCTTGGGGACGGCTGCCCCGTGGTAACAATGATTCGCGTATGCCCATTTCACAGTTGAGAAGACTGAGGCTCGAAGTGAACGAGCTTCGGAGGAACACCATCGGGGAATGGCAGATCTAAACAGGGATACCGGGAGAGGCAGAGGAAACAACGGATTATCCAAGACGGCGTTAACGAGACAGCAGTGCCCAGGTGCACACTCTGAGACACAGGGCTTCCAGCTGGGTTTTCAGTTCACACGCGGACACCCTATCTGTAATAAAAAAGGCCGCAGTTGAATGCTGGGTAATGAAGAATGTGACAGTTGAAAGAAACAAAGAAGTAGTAATTAAGAGAATAAGTGAGCCATCGATAAAAATCACCGATATTTAGTACTCTGCCTCACATTCCCGTCCTGGTGACCAACCGATCCGTGACCTGTCCTACCTCCGCCTTTACTCTTCGTGTCTCTCGGACACCTACAGACTTCCTCGGTCAGAGACAGGAAACCCAGAGCTGAGGGCTCAGAGCCGGGCGTGCAAAGCTCCCAGCGGACGCCAGTTACACACTGCGGGCTGCCTCTCCTCTTGGCTTCCGGGGCTTGGAGCCCTCCAGTCTCTACCTAAGGAGGTGGCGGGGGGACAGCAGGAGGCTTTATTCTCTCTCACCCCCCATCCCCACATTGATGGAGGCGTCAGACCAACCACCCCAGGACTTTCCTGCTGGTCTGGCGCAGAAGAGTCTGCCTGCCACTGCAGGGGACCACAGGTTCTGTCCCTGGTCTGAGACGCTCCCACACACGCCACGGGGTGACGAAGCCCGTGCGCCGCAGCTACTTAAGTCCACCCTCTAGAGCCCACTCGCCACAACGCCTGAGCCCTTCGCAACCAGAGAAGCCACCGCGATGAAAAGCCCAAGCATCACGGTGAAGAGAAGCCCCTGCTCACCACAGCCAGAGAAAGCAACCCTGATCACAGCAACGAAGACCCAACACAGCTGGGTAAATAAAAATACCTTGGAAAGGTGTTCCTGGTGGCTCAGCTGGGCAAGAATCTTCCTGCACTGCAGGAGACCCCAGTTCGATTCCTGGGTGGGGAAGGGATAGGCTGGAGAAGGGATAGGCTACCCACTCCAGTATTCTTGGGCTTCCCTGGTGGCTCGGCTGGTAAAGAATCCGTGCAATGCGGGAGACCTGGGTTCGATTCCTGGGCTGGGAAGATCCCCTGGAGAAGGGAAAGGCTGCCCACTCCAGTATTCTGGCCTGGAGAATTCCATGGACTGTGTAGACCACGGGGTTGCCAAGAGTCAGACAAAACTGAGCGACCTTCACTTTCACTTTTTGCTTTAGATTGAAAAAAAAAGGAAAGGACAATTATCTTGGACAGTGGTTCCCACTGGCCTCATTCATCAGAACATAGCATGTCACCACCTGGGGGGGAGGGTTTATTTTATTTTCCCATCATCATGCTTTTTTCTTCTACCCTCCTGTATGCGTCACCAATCTTGCTCTTTGAAGTATATGCTCATGCGTATTCCAGGCATATATTTCATATATTATCATCGCCACCGTCTGCTGTCAAGGAAATATCCACCTTTTTATTTATTTATTTTTTTTGAGTTTTTGTAAAAGGTTAGAGCATTCCTCTAAACATTTAAAATGCATCTCATATAACTTAGGATACATGTTAATTATCCAATTGTTCTCCTTACAAGGTATTACACAGTTGTGTCAACTGTTTCTCTCCCATTCAATGAACTCAAGTAATTATGCTAGTTCTCTGAGTAGTTATTATCTAAAACAAAGCACATCAGGGAAAAAAAAAATCCAGTTTACGTACTGCCACAGTTTGCTATCCTGGAGAAGGAAATGGCAACCCACGCCAGCATCCTGCCCTGGGAAGTCCCAGGGACAGAGGAGCCTGGCGGGGTATAGTCTGTGGGGTCCCAAAGAGCTGGACACGACTGAGCTACTAAACCACCATCACAGTTTGCTATCGCTGCTTCAACAAGCGACCGCGAACCGAGAGTCTACAAACAAGACACGTGGACAATCCAGGGGATGGAGATTGGGACCCAAAATGGGCTGGATCCCCCTGAGCCAAAGAAGTAAGGTGATGGCAGGGCCTTCCTTCCCGGGGGCTCCTGGGGAGGCTGGGTTTCCTGCTCACTTAGATCTTGGTAAAGCATGCCGTTCCAGCAGCTGTAGGACTGTGGCCCCTCAGCGTCTCTGGGTGGTCCAACGGGTACACACCCTCCGTGATCGCCTTACGCAAAGTCTCCTGCATCTCAGAATCTGCAAATGTCTCTATTTCTAAACCACAACATGCTTAGCTGGGGCCTGCCCACGTAACCCAGGACCACCTCCCCCTCCTCATGGAGACCCTCCCGTAAATCCTGTCTACACAATCCCCTCTGCCAAGTGAGATGTCGGGTTCACAGGTCCTGGGGAGTGCAGTGTGGACATTTTAGTGGCAGGGGTGAGGTTAGTCACACTCCCACATGAAAGGAACTAAGAGGGTGATTTTATCTAGCATCGGCAGAGTGGGAGCATGGCGACCAAGCAGAATGTTACGATGCCTGGACTGCTGAGGGGCCACTAAGCTAGCTCATTTATTTTGTCCAGATCACTGAATGTGAAGGATCCAGCTTCTTTGTGCTTTTAGTAGGTGCCACTTCAGTTCATTGATTCATAGGCATTCATGGAACACACATTGATGGAGCTGGCACAGTGTGAGGCCTGGGGACACAGTAGTGGACAGAAGACAGCAGTCCCTGACCCTCCCTGGAGCTTACATTCTAGTGAGGGAAGACAGACAAAAACTAGGTTAGACACAGCAGTAACAAAACGTATAGCTGAACAGTGGTCAATGGTTCACGGTGGGATATAGAAAATATCCAGACCACCTGGCCTGCCTCCCGAGAAATCTATATGTATGTCAGGAAGCAACAGTCAGAACTGGACATGGAGCAACAGACTGGTTCCAAATCAGGAAAGGAGTGCATCAAGGCTGCCTACTGTCACCCTGCTTATTTAATTTCTATGCAGAGTTCATCATGCAAAATGCCAGGCTGGATGAAGCACAAGCTGGAATCAAGATTGCCAGGAGAAATGTCAATAACCTCAGATATGCAGATACCACCACCCTTACGGCAGAAAGCAAAGAAGAGCCTCTAAAGAGGAGAGTGAAAAAGTTGGCTTAAAACTCAACATTCAGAAAACTAAGATCATGGCATCCGCTCCCATCACTTCATGGCAAATAGATGGGGAAACAATGGAAACAATGACAGACTTTATTTTTGGGGGGGCCCTAAAATCACTGCAGATGGTGACTGCAGCCATGAAATTAAAAGATGCTTGCTCCTTGGAAGAAAAGCTATGACCAACTTAGACAGCATATTAAAAAGCAGAGATGCAATTTTGCCTTCAAAGATCCGTCTAGTCAAAGCGATGGTTTTTCCAGTAGTCATGTATGGATGTGAGAAGTGGACTACAAAGAAAGCTGAGTGCTGAAGAATTGATGCTTTTGAACTGTGGTGTTGGAGAAGACTCTTGAGAGTCCCTTGGTCTGCAAGGAGATCTAACTAGTTCATCCTAAAGGAAATCAGTCCTGAATATTCTTTGGAAGGACTGATGGTGAAGCTGAAGGTCCAGTCCTTTGGCCACCTGATGCAAAGAGTTGACTCACTGGGAAAGACTCAGAGGCTGGGAAAGACTGAAGGTGGGAGGAGAAGGGGACGACAGAGGATGAGATGGTTGGATGGCATCACCGACGAGATGGAATGAGTTTGAGCAAGCTCTGGGAGTTGGTGATGGACAGGGAAGCCGGGCGTGCTGTGGTTCATGGGGTCGCAGAGAGTCCAACACGACTGAGCCACTGAATCTAACTGAACTGAGAGAAAACATCAGGGGTTCTGTAGATAGAGTAGGCAGGCACAGGCTCAATGAAAAGGTAGAAACTGTGGGCAGAATTCCTTTTTTTTTTCCTTAACATATATGCTTTGATGGCCCCACTGCAGAGCACGTGGGACTTTAGTTCCCTACCCAGAGATGGAGCCTGGGCCCCCTGTAGTGGCAGCATGGAGTCTTAACTGCTGGACCACCAGGGAAGTCCCTCCCCTCCTGTTTATGATGGGATGACAGTGCTTTGTTCACAATCTGCTCCCCTTACGAACAAGAAGAGGTGTTCCGAGCCGCTGCCAGCCTGATGTCCTGGCGTTGGTGTTGACAATTTGTGACAACTCCGGCAAGGATTTACCGGCTTCCCCCTTTCTAGTCTTCAAGTCTACACAAGCTTAACAGTTACATTATAGACACATATTTTCTTAAGAGAGGCTGAATATCGGTGTATGAGTGAGACAGGAGTGATTGGTACGTGGAACGAAAATATTCTGATCTCTTAAGTCGCAGAGTAATTTCACTTGTCAGCTCAACACTTCATTAGGTATTTCAAATCACATCATTCAAATGCAAAATTCAAACAGGGAGATTCGATAGTAAAAAAAAAACAATGCATTTATCATTTAATTCAGGTGGAACTTGCAGCGCTCACGCTCAATCCGTCAGCTGCTGCCGTCTGCACACATATGTTCTCTGTCACCAGAGGCTTGCTATGTTTCCCTCAGAAAGATAAAGTGTCAGTCCCTCAGTCGTGTCTGACTCTGTGCGACCCCATGGACTGCAGCCCGCCAGGCACCTCTGCCTGTGGGGATTTTCCAGTCAAGAATACGGGAGTGGGCAGCCGTGGCCTTCTTGAGGGGATGTATCCAACCCAGGGATCAAACCCAGGTCTCCCGCATTGCAGGCAGATTCCTTACCCTCCGTACCATGGGGGAAGCCCCACAGTACCCACAGAAGGAAAAGAAAAATCGGCCGACGTGTCTAACAGCAGTGCATCCCTGCACGTTAGTCACTGAGTCGTTCCGATTCTGCGACCCCATGGACTGTAGCCCGCCAGGCTCCTCTGTCCACGGGATCCTCCAGGCAAGAATACTGCAGTGGGTTGCCATGCCCTTCTCCAGGGGGTGGTCCCAACCCAGGGATTGAACCGGCCTCTCCTGCATTGCAGGCGGATTCTTTACCACTGAGCTGTCTGAGTGACTAGGGAAGCCCTACTGCGTCCTTACCAACTTAAAATACTTCATGAGTCCCCTTAGCAATGCATTGCTGTTTGCACGTCAGCTGAAACTGCTCCCAGAGATAAGGAATGCTCAACCAGCTCCCACACGGATGTGGGCAGAAAGGCGTCCAAGCCAAATGTAAGAGAGGGAGCATTCGATTGAAAAGGTTAAGAGACCCGGATTCCCACTGTCAATCGGGACACCCTGGGGCGTGTCACATGAAAGATTTCTGCCCTTTTCTTCTGTTTTTTTTTTTAACAGAAGAGGTGTAAATCACGCCTGTCCTGCCTGATTCACAGAAGGCGTGTGGAAGGCCTGAATACGGTAGTCCACGCACAGTCTTAGGTGAACTGCAGAGCATTCACGTACAACAACGGAAAGAACAGTTACTGGTACTGAAGTTGATTTGCGGAGTAAATGTGGGCCCACTGAACCCCACAAGAAAACATACTGGGGTCCTCCACACGCCTCTGGGAGCTGCTTCACGAACACTGAGATTCGTCCATCGGATGCAGGACAGATGGAGCATCCAATATCTATGAGGCCCGAGATGTAAAGCTGGATTTAGAGCAGCGGTTCCCAACCTCTGGGATCCAATGCCTGAGGACCTGAGGCGCCACTCATGCAGTAATAATAGAAATACAGTGGGCAATAAATGTAACGTGCTTGAATCATCCCCAAACACCCTGCCGCACTTTTCCCCAGTCCACGGAAAAGCTGTCCTCGGTGATACAAATGAACTTACAGAATACAAAGAGACTCTCAGACTTATAGAGGACAAACTTATGGTTGACTAAGGCGGTGGGGGTGAAGGATGTAGGGGACGGATAGTCAGAGAGTCTGGGATGGACATGGACACACTGCTGTATTTAACATGGAGAACCAGCAAGGACATGCTGGACAGCACAGGGAACTCTGCTCAATACTCTGTAATAACCTTATGGTCACCAGGGGGAAGGATGGGGGAAGG
>ML664230.1:1347334-1363343 GCA_007570785.1 Antilocapra americana | reverse complement strand
TCCGCCCCGCCCTCCGCCCCGCCCTCCGCCCCGCCCTCCGCCCCGCCGGCCAGAGGCGCTTCCGCGCAGAAGAGCATCCTCCCGCCCTCAACCGGAACCGGAAGGCGGGGCCGGGCCGTCATTCAACTTGGACCCGCCGATCAGGGCGGGGCGACGTGCGCCTTGGGCCCGCCTAGGAAGGCCTCTGCCCCGCCCTCTGCCCCTCACACGCAGGCCTGAGGCGCTTCCGCGCAGAGCAGCATCCTCCCGCCCTCAACCGGAACCGGAAGGCGGGGCCGGGCCGTCGTTCAACTTGGCCCGGGCGGGGCGACGTGCGCCTGGGGCCCGCCTCGGAAGGTTCCGCCGACGGCAGGCCGGCGCCCGGCCTACGACGTCATCGCGCGGGCGCCGGCGTCCGCTCGGCCCCGCCTGCTCCGTGGCCAATGCCGGACTCCACACGGCGGCGCGCGCTCGGCCCTCCTCACCCTGGTTTCTCCCCTCGCGCGGGGAAGGGAGAGGGCCCTCTGGGCTCGTACCGTCTCCGGACAGCTAGGGCCTCGGCGCTTACCGCGCGTCCGTCCGCGGACCTCCGGACGCCCGGCCTGTGCCTTGCCCCGGAAGTGCTTGTCCCTGCAGCCGGCTGTGCCCCGGAAGTGGTTTCGCTTCTCCCCCGCCTGGAGGCGCGTCCGGCGGCCCCTCGGCTTTTCCGCGCCCGCGCGGGGTGCGCTGGCCCTCGGCGTGACGGGGGAGGCCGCGCGGCGGCTTCGGGCAGCGTCCGCTTCCGCGGGCCGCCTTCGGCTGGGTGGCCGCGGGCGTGTGGACCGTCCTGAGCGCCCCAGCTGGCTTCCCTGCCTGATCCTGACGACCCAACCCGGAGCGGTGGGCCGGCCTTGTGGTGGAAGGCGGCCCAGAGCCCCTTGTTGGAGGACAGGTTCATCCCCGCCGAAGCCGCAGAAGAGAATCTGAAAAACAGGGCGTCGCTAAGCAGGAGAGGGAGTGGGCGGGGGCTCCCCCAGATGGCCTTGCCCTTGCCCCTTTTCTTTCTCCTCCATTTGAGATGCTAGGGACTGTACTCTTGTCCCAGGACGCTTTCCGTAAGTGAGAGCCCGGGATGTGATGACTAAGGAGGCGATTTTGGTTTTGTTTCTTGTCAACAGCCGATCCCGGAGACACCCTAACGACTATGCATAGTACAACTGCTTTGTATTGAATTCTTGACTCCATTAGGATTTAGTGAAGGGAAGGGGGAGTGTGTATCAGGAAATGGAGAAGGACGCGCTGTTCATTCTTCTCATCCTTCCGCTGCCTTCTAACTCTCTGGTAGGATGTCGTCTTCCCAAGAATGCATTCTCCAGGGAACTTCTTGGAAAGGAGGACACCCAGGCCTCAGAGCTCCTGAAGCAGAGTCTGCGTTTTAGCAGAATCCCCAGAAGTTGCTCTGCGTGCTAAAGTTGGCAGAGTTCTAGCCTAATGCACGAGGTGGTCTGTCTTAAAGTGATGTGGTGGCATCACAAATGTAAGAAGAGGTAAGGTCCACAGAGCCCAAATCTGTGGTGGCGGGGCTACCTGCTTCCTGCATGTGGGCCCTCCCAGCAGGTTGAGAAGAGGGCGACAGAGGCCGAGATGGTTGGATGGCATCATCGACCCAGTGGGTATGAGTTTGAGCAAACTCCAGGAGATGGGGAAGGACAGGGAAGCCTGGCGTGCTGCAGTCCGAGGTGTCGTGGAGTCGGACACGACTGAGCCACAACAACAACAGCAAGCAGGTTGATTCAGAAGAGAGATGAGAAAAGTGTCCCTGGGCCAGCAAGGATGAGCACAGGACTTGGAGATCCTTTGTGAAAAGGGAAAAGGAGATCAGCGGTTCTTACCACACCTGCTGGTGAGTTCGATCCCACCACATTGAAGGATCTCGGGAAAGTGTTCACAGGCTCCATAATATAACTCTTAACAATTTAAGCTCTTTAAAAAATAAAGAAACATCCCTCTTCTCTCCTTTTTAGCCCTTGTCATACCTGCATGCAACTAATTAAAAGGTTCGTTTTTCATGCAACTAATTAAAAGGTTCAGTTACCTTTCCTTAAGGAAGAATATCAGATTTATGCATGTTTGTTTTCATAATCTCAGCTCCGTGCATAGTGCTTGTTGCATAGTGCATGATTAATCAATACTTGTTGTGATTGTTGGATTTAGGTAAATTGCTCTTGTGATGTGAGTAAATAGTCCTTTAATTGCCCTTTAAGATCATTTTTTTTTTTTCCAGTTAACCTTTTGCCTGTTTTTGCCTCACTGTTTTCCCCAGTAGTTTAGTTTTGAACTGGCTTATTTGCTAGCCATTTATCACACACTTAATTAAGGACCATTGTTTAACATGCAGAGTGCCGGTACAGGGCACACTCAGTTAACAGGATTGCGTTCTTCCTCACCTAAAGCCTAGCCGGCCGGGAGGCAGGCAGTGGGCGTGTAATTGTGGAGGCGTGCCAGTGCGCTAGCGCACAGGTACACCGAGTTGCTGTGTGTGTCCGCACTAAACTGGGGTGTAGTGAGCCCTTAGCTCTGGGAGGCACCTCTACAGTCCATGGGGCTCTCCAGGCCAGAACACCGGAGTGGGCCGCCTTTCCCTTCTCCAGGGGAATCTTCCCAACCCAGGAATCGAACTGGGGTCTCCTGCACTGCGGGCGGATTCTTTACCAGCTGAGCCATCAGGGAAGCCCGTCCTCGACGTCCTCCTGCAAAATTGGATCGCATGTTTTCAGCAAGAAGGAGAAAGATGCAGGCAAGGGCTGCCTGCCACCCCTCTGCCCCAGGGAGAGGGCCTTATCTCAGTCTCTCCTGCTGCAGTCTGCTGTCCACGTGATGGGATTTGTGTCCAGCCTTGGCATCCTAGCACAGGTGAACAGGTCTGTGGGGCATGCCACCGTTCCGTGTGGCACCCTTACGGCCGCTCCATGAGGCAGCTCCTCAGCCCTGTCGCCTCCTCCCAGAGCTCTGCATGCTGAGCCTGATGCAGCTGAAAGGGGTAATACAGAGGCCACAATTTCAGGGGGTGTGGCCAGAGCGTTGGCCCACACAGCAGTGCCCTTGCCCCAGAGGCTTCACGTTGGTACACGGGTCGTCGTGGCCTCTGTGCCTGATGACACCATCCCTGTGTCGAGACCACCGTACACTTCGGAGGAGGGCACTTCTGCGGTCCTGGAGTGGAACGTGCCCTGGGAACCCAGAGAGGAGGAGGCTGCGTTCCTTCCCACGGGTTGTTGTCGCTCAGGAGGAAGGGCAGGCAGCTGTCGGCGAATGACACCACAGCCAGGGAATAGAGGCCGTGTAGAGGGAGTTAGCGCAGAGCCAGGGCTTCCCTGGGGGGTCATTGGTAAAGAATCCGCCTGCAGTGTGGGAGACCTGGGTTCAGTGCCTGGGTTGGGAAGATCCCCTGGAGAAGGGAAAGGCTACCCCCTCCAGTCTTCCTGCCTGGAGAATCCCCATGGACAGAGGAGCCTGGTGAGCTACAGTCCATGGGGTCACAGAGAGTCAGACTTGACTGAGCGACTGAACACAGCACCATGCTGGCAGAGGCACAGAGAGAGAGAAGCTGGCCTAGGAGGTGTGATGGCATTTGATGGGCCTGGGGCGGCAACTGTGATCCTCCCTGGCTCCCTCCCATACCACACCCACCCTTTTCTCTTTGTTTTCTGAAATGAGTTGAAACTGAGTTTCTAAATCTTGCAAGCAGAACAGCTCTTCATAACAGGAGTGCCTTTCCCCTTGCACTCCATTTCAATTAGAAATCTGCTACAAGAACTGACCGCTTGAAGTAAAACTCAGTGACTCTATTCTAAATGGAAATACTTGTTTTCAGACTGTACATGAATTCCATATGTAATATATTTTTGAGATTATATATATATATATATCTCCACATATATATATATATGTAAATAGCCTTCCCAGGTGGTGCTAGTGGTAAAGAATGGTAAAGAATCTGCCTGCCTCTGCAGGAGACTTAAGACATGCAGGTGTGGTTCTTCGGTCAGGAAGATCCCCTGGAGGAGGGCATGACAATCCACTCCATGATTCTTGTCTGGAGAATTTCCTTGAACAGAGGAGCCTTATAGGCTAAGGTCCGTAGGGTCGCATAGTGTGGTGTGACTGAACGACTGTATCACGCAGGCATGCATGCATAAATGCAAATGTATGCATTTAATGTGTGTGTGTATATATACGTAAAACAAGAGGTCCTTAAGAAGTGTCAATTACTTGTTTGATACATCTGAAAATATACAAAACAGATCCTAACATAGCCTAGAAACTAAATATCAAGCTTTTTTCCATTAGAGAAGCATTTTCTAAATGTAACCTTTATGTATAAACTTTAATTTCACAGGTGAAGGGTTCCAAATATCATATACACTCAACTGAGAAATCAAATGGAAAGGTTTTTTCCCCAGGTGTTTCTTTTGTTGTTTATACTGCTTGCAGTTGATATTCTCCATAAGTATGAGATGGAGCAGATAAACTTTCAAAATTTTCATACTTAAAAAATATCTTTTTATACCAAAGGAGTTTAGATCTTTGGTAGCTAGGTGTTGCTGTTTGGGCGTGATGGTGGGAGAGGGGTACCCAATGCAGGACAGTCCTAAATATTTTTAAAGGCCCAGTAAAAGAAAATCTGTATTCTCTGCCCTGTTTTTTTAAAATTTTTGTTTGTTTTTGTTGCTAAACAACACTGCCCTTGACCTGATCCACAGTTTGTACAGATGTTTGCAAATAGGCCTTCTTGTTATCATCCACGTAATTATCTTCCAGTGGAGGGAATTATTGGGAAAATTATATCAGCGTCAGAACAGTGATGTTGCTGAGTAGTACACAGAATGTCATCTTTGGTGACTTATGCTTCATCAGATTCACCAGAATACCACTCTGTTTTAATTTGGATCACAGGATCTGATCATTACTGACACTGTTATCAAAAGAAATACTGTAATTGCCAAAACATTCACTTATCTAATCACCTCATTTCAAACGGAGAAAATAAGAATTCTGGTCTATTTTGTTTTAGCCTGCACTCCTATTTGCTGGAATTCTATTATTTATAATTATTATGCCTGTTGATTGCCCATTCCATGTCAGTCCTGTGTACCCAAGGTCTCTTGTAATTTTTACAACAACAATGACAGGTGGGAATGTACGATAAAGGAGAATTTAGACCTAAAATGGTTTTCCCACATCCACACAGAGGCAGAGATGATCAGCCCCGGTCTCCCTAATTCCAAAGCCTGTACACAGACCCTCCTTCCCTACATGGGCTCAAAACTGAGAAATAGTCTCAATAATGAGATCTTTAAATATGAGTGTTTCTCACTGTGTGTCCAGGATCGCGCTGTTTGGCCATTATGAGTATTAGAACCTTGTAATCCCTTCAGTCCTTTCCTTGGTCAGAATTTGTATATGGTCTTCACATTTAGTTATTTATAATATTACTAAAAAGTGGTAAAGTAACGCAAGTGTTAGTCGCTCAGTCTTGTCCAACTCTTTGTGACCCCATGGACTGTAGCCCACCAGGCTCCTCTGTCCATGGGATTTCCCAGGCAAGAATGCTGGAGTGGGTTGCTGTTTCCTGCTCCAGGAGATTTTGCCAACCCAGGGATTGAACCCACGTCTCCTGCATTACAAGTGGTTACTGTCTGAGCCATCAAGGAAGCCCCCCAAAATAGTAAAATAATTTTACAAATGTGGTGCATGAGTTTATTTATGACATGTAGGAAATGTGCTTGCGCCTGGAAAAAAAAAAAGGCAAGAGAGTAGCAATTAATTAAAGCTACCCTTCCTGCATTTATCAGATACGGCAGTAACTCTTTCTGATAACTGCTTTTCCTGGGAGCCGTGTCATAAAGTTGGTTATTGTAAGGAGAACAAAATTTGAATTAGGAACAGTGTCATCAAAGGGGGTCATGTCATTGGTCAAGGTCCTACCTCCAGATAGAGCGGATATCTAATCAGTTGTCTTTGTGCCTTTCATCACTCTTTAAATAAACTTTATTTAGTGTCTAATATAAGACAAAGACTGGAGTAGGCATTAGAAAATTAAAAATAAAAGTCTTGAGGGATAAACTGCCCATTTTTAGCTCATTTTCCTTTCTTGCTGGAATGTACTTTCACATCTGTCTGTTCTGTTAAGTTCTACTTATCCTTCAAGGCCTAAACAAACCCTTCAAACAACTTCTGTCAATATTAATCCCACTCTTCTCTTTGCTACCAGACATGGGGCATTGAGATAGCGTTTATCACCTCCTATTTTGGTGAGAGGTGTATTTTGCCTCCACCTTCTGTGTTGAGAGGTGATTTGGAGCAGGGAATGTCTCGCCTAGACTGGGTGCCAGCATCTAGAAGACAGTTAACACATGATAACTGTTGAGAAGAGTTATGAATTTTTAGGTTGTGTGTTTCCTACAGTCTTTAGTTGGTATACCTAACTGGCGGAGGCACAGAGCAAATTCTGCTTCAACTATCTTGCTGTTTCAACTCTGCTTCATGTTCCTTCAAGCTCGAAGACAGTTTAAATAGAAAAATGGTACCAATGAACCTGTTTGCAGGGTAGAAATAGAGACACGGACGTAGAGAAAGGAGATGTGGATCCAGTGGAGGAGAGGGTGGGGTGAACTGACATATTTTTGAGAGAGCAGTACTGACATGTAAACACTGTCTTGTGTGACATAGACAGCTAGTGGGGAACTGCCGTATAGCACAGGGAGCTCCGCTCGGTGCTCCGTGGTGACCTAGAGGGGTAGGATGGGGGGAGGAGAGGGAGGCTGAAGAAGGAGGAGACCTATCTATGGATATGGCTGATTCCCTTGTGTCTCAGCTGGTAAACAATCCACCTGCAATGCAGGAGACCTGGGTTCTATCACTGGGTTGGGAAGATCCCCTGGAGGAGGGAACAGCTACCCACTCCAGTATTCTAGCCTGGAGAATCCCATGGATTCTGTACTGTCCATGGGGTCGCAAAGAATCGGATACAACTGAGCGACTTTCACTTATGGAGAAGGACATGGCAACCCACTCCAGTAGTCTTGCCTGGAAAATCCCGTGGACGCAGGAGCTTG
Source organism: Antilocapra americana (assembly GCA_007570785.1). Taxonomy (NCBI): domain Eukaryota; kingdom Metazoa; phylum Chordata; class Mammalia; order Artiodactyla; family Antilocapridae; genus Antilocapra; species Antilocapra americana. The sequence goes on along the minus strand of ML664230.1, from coordinate 1,356,267 downwards.
GTGGGCTACAGTCCACAGGGTTGGAAAGAGTTGGACGCGCCTGAGCGACTTCACTCGCTCACTCACTCATGGCTGATTCACATTGTGCAGCAGGAACTCAAAAGACTGTAAAGCAATCACCCTGCAATGAAAAACAAGCATTAGACGGTTTAGCGGGAGGACCAAGCGTAGAGGTGGCGGGGTCAGACGTCCAGTCAGTACTGCAAGGCCAGTGTTGTGCCATTTCCGTTTTCTTTTGTCGTCTCGGTTTCCACCTGCAGTCAGGACATCCCCCAGGAGGCTGCCAGCAGCCTGTCAGCATGTCGGGGGAAAGTTGTTGGACTGCCCGCCTCTCAGGTTTAGGACGGGACTCCTGCTGGTTCTGTTTCCCTCACATGCGTGTCCCTGAAGAGTCCAGTGTGAGCAGCCGGGCGTGACACAGTGACATGAGCCTGTGTTGGGGTGAGCGAGCGCCCCAGAGGATGGCTGTGCAGTGAGGGAAAGCATCGCCAAGTCCAGACGGACTTAGTTGGTCAGGCCTTCCCAGGGAAGAGGCCTGGCAGTCTCAGGCACGATTGCCTCTGCAGTGCCTTACTTGTTGAGTTGAAGCCAACATGCAGGTGTCATCTCTACCAACAGCTTCCCCAGTGGTGTTACGGTGAAGAATCTGCCTGCCAGGGCAGGAGACGCAGGTTCCATCTACAGGTCGGGAAGATCCCCTGGAGGAGGCAGTGGCAACCCACGCCAGTATTCTGGCCTGGAGAATCCCCATGGACAGAGGAGCCTGGTGGGCTACAGTCCATGGGGTCTCAGAGATTCGGACATGCCTGAGTGGCTGAACAGCAACAGGAGCCGTCTCTGAGACGGGACCGCCTCTCCTGTGATCATAACGTACCGGCTCATGAATCAGAACACGCACATTTGACCCCAGTCCCACCCAGTATTGGCCCAGGTTCTATGGAGCATCGGACTGGAGAAAATAATGGTCTAAGTGAGAAGGGAACGACAGAGGATGAGATGGTTGGAGGGCATCACCAACTCAGTGGGCATGAGTTTGGGTCAACTCTGGGAGTTGGTGATGGACAGGGAGGCCTGGCGTGCTGCAGACCGTGGGGTCGCAGAGGGTCGGACACGACTGAGCCACTGAACTGAGAAGAAATGAGCTCGGTACTGTGCTGGAAGAAAGGAAAAATTGGTACACCTTTCAGGGGTACCCAGAGTTGTGAAGGACACACAAGGGCAATTGAAACACGGTGTGACCGAAAAACCCAGCCCGCTCATTGTAGTCTGAGGTTTTTACGGTGTAGATTAGCGTCTGCTACGGGCTTCCCAGGTGTCTCGGCACTAAAGAACCGGCCTGCCAGGTCAGGAGACAAAAGACACCTGGGTTCAGAAGATCCCCTGAAGGAGGCAATGGCACCCCACTCCAGTGTTCTTGTCTGGGAAATCCATGGACGGGAGCCTGGTGGCCCGCAGTCCATGGGCTTCCAAAAGTGTCAGACACAACCTAGGGGCTGAGCAAGAATGCAGTCTCTATATGAAACAGGGAAACAGTCCTTAGACGCTTAAAGATTCACAAGACATGTTCGTCTGGTGAGTACTGCCTCAAGAATATAAAAGTGATGTTTGGTGCATTGAAAAGTTAGTTGTGATTTTAGATGTGTTTAGATGAGCAGTGTGCTATTTGGCATAAATATTGTTCAGCGTTAAATCAACAGTAATTTTTTTTTTTGCATTATCTGGCTTATTTGGGATATTACAAACCGTACAAGACTGTTGCTGACAAAGTTGGTGTAAAATTTTTTCCTGTGATGAATTTCCCAAGCATCTTGTCCTGTACACAGGGTCAAAGAAGTAGATGCTAAATAAATGTTTGGTTTTGGTATCGGTGAAAATACTGATTTTGTGCCCTTCTCCCAAGAACATTTTGTAGAGTGGGAAGTGATCCCAGATGTGCTCCCATCACCCCTCACTTCAGAGCAACTGGGAAAGAATATAGTCCACATTTAGTCACTGTCCATTAACGTATTTCATATTTTACTTTAAAGCCATAACAAACATACCACTAACATAAACTTTCAAAAATATCTCTTATGACATCTTCACAGAATTTCTAAGATGAAAGTGATGTAATATGAAAAACTATACAGATGCATTCTCTATATGGAAAGCTACAAAATAAACAAGCAGAATGGGCCCAGAAGTCTGAAATGTAGGTCAAGGTGAAATTTTGGAAGGACTCAGGCTGACATGGAAAAGGCAGCTATGATTTCCGAATCTTCTGTTTGGACTTGAATTCTCAGAAGACCAGGAGCAGAGCCGTTGTGATGGCATTTTGGAGCCATACTTGTTGAATCATATAGACTTATTTCATTTTTTCCTGGGGAGGGGGGAACATCCCAAGGTCTGATCAACAGTCCTAGATCCCAATAGACAAGTCTATTTCTAATAATGACCACATGGAATTCATTCTCAGGCTTCCCTGGTGGCTCAGCTGGTAAAGAATCCGCCTGCAATGCGGGAGACCTGGGTTGGATCCCTGGATTGGGAAGATTCCCCTGGAGAAGGGAAAGGCTACCCACTATAGAATTCTGGCCTGGAGAATCCCATGGACTGCATTCTCTGTGAATAAAAGAGGTGGCAAGTTCCAAGTCATTCAACAGATTATGATACCACTCTCCGTCATTGCTTGGGGATGTCTTGTCCGTTTGTCACTTGGGGACGCCTGTGTCCAGCCTAACATTAGTTCTGTGTTTCTAAATTCCCAATGGACACCGGAGAATCCTGTTGAAGCTGTCGGTTTCAGCACTAAACTTTCCTTCCGACGTTTTATTCTCTCTCGCCTTGAGGGAGCGTGATGCCATGCCTTTGAAGGGCCGTTTGCAGAAGGTGAGCTGTTCATGACAGTCCTTGGAGTGGCCGCACCAGCATCGCTCACTTAGCAGCTAGAGAGGTGAAATCGTAAGGTCAAGGGCCTGCAAGAGGTCTTTGCAATTCTGAAATTTCAGTTTCCCGTTTCTTCACGTACATACACTCCAAATTTTATTTCTATTTACTTCTTCATATTCCTCAAATTTTATAAGGGAACTGGCTCATCACCAAAGATCACCACATTTCTCCAGGTGTATTAAAGAAAAACATTTGGATTCCCTAGGCTGCAGAAACATTTTTAAGGTAATATTTAAAATATAAATAAGCTTCACTTCAGGTGATTCCTTGGGGGCGCAGCAGTAAAGAATCCGCCTGTAATGCAGGAGACTCAGATTCAGTCCCTGGGTCGGGAACAGCCCGTGTAGGAGGAGGGCATGGCAACCCCCTGCAGTGTTCTTGCCTGGGAAATCCCACAGACGGAGCCTGGCGGGCTACAGCACACGGGTTGGAAAGAGTTGGACACAGCCGAGCGACTCAACAGCAACAAAACTTCATTTCACCATTCTATGAACATGGATGATTGAAAAGGTTGTTTTCCTTCAGGTAGGAAAGAAAGTAATGTTTTGCTTAACCACGTAGACAAGCAATTCACTCCTGTGACCCCACTTGTACTTAACACCCACCCGAGGTGTGCATTTATCCGACGTTGATGTAATAGTTGAAACCGCAGGCATTTCCGTCACTGACGCGTTTTTCTTGACATCTGGCTTAAGCCACTTTGTGTGTGTGTATACTCTCTGTGCTAGAATGGCAGATCGCTGTGATCCTTTAGGCAGCACCAAAAGCTTTCTTCTGGGTGTGCGTTTTATTTGCTTATCGTTTCAGTACTGAGAGGGAAGAATTGATGCCAGACTTGTATTTGGTGTGGTTTCTTTAACACACACTTGCGTGATCTTTAGTATTGGCCTCTTCTGGTGGCCTTGCCCGTGTCAATGCATTTAATGTTCCTCACAGCCTGCGGAGTGGTACATACCGTGGTACTCACATCTCAAGGGTGGCTGTGTGGAGGTCTGCTCAGTCCTGTCCGACTGTGCCACCCCATGGACTGTGTAGCCCTCCAGGCTTCTCTGTCCATGGAATTTCCCAGGCAACAATACTGGAGTGGGCTGCCATGCCCTCCTCAAAGGGATCTTCCCCACCCAGGGATTGAACCCAGGTCTCCTGCGTTGGCAAGTGGATTCTTTACCACTGAGCCACCGGGGAAGCCAGCCAGGATGACTGACTGCGGCACAAAGAGACAGAGGAGCTTTCTCGAGATCACGTGCTTGATCACGGGGGCAACCAGGATTCATCTCTTTTTTATATTTTGTGTTTTAATTTTGACAGCATGTAGTTCGACAAACAGGGATTGAAGCTGTGTCCCCTGCTTTGGAAGGGTGGAGTCTTAACTACTCACCCACCGGGGAAGTCCCTAGGATTCATTTCTTGACTTCTTTGCTGCGCTGCCTTCCCAGTGCCAGGTACAGAGGAGCAGATAGATATCCACTCACGGGGTGTATGCAGCGATCATGGTCATAAAGACAGGGATGGGTAAAGTGATGCTGTCCAGCTGCACAGTCTCAGACTCTTTAGAGGCTTCCCAGGTGGCTCAGGGGTAAAAGAATCCGCCTGCAACGCAGGAGATGCAGGAGACGCGGGTTCAATCCCTGGGTGGGGAAGATCCCCTACAGGAGGGCATGGCAACCCACTCTAGTATTCTTGCCTAGAGAATCCCATGGACGAGGAGCCTGGGTGGCGGGGTGGGTACAATCCATGGGGTCAAAAGGAGCTGGATACAACTAAAGGGACTAAGCATCTGTACACACACGAGGTTCAGTGGTAAAGAACCCTCCTGCCAAGGCAGGAGACGGAGGAGACGCAGGTTCGATCCCTGGGTCGGGAAGATCCCCTGGAGGAGGAAATGGCAGCCCACTCCAGTATGAGAGGTTCGTCCCGCAGCAAACCGGAACGCATGGAAGTTCTCAAGGCTTAGACTCGGAGATGTCCATTCAAAGGACTGTTCACGCCCGGAGCCTCGGTGCAGCATCTCCACCTGGGGCTTGATGTGATGTCAGGCGGACCGCTGGTCTGAGTGGGCTACCCGGGGAGGAAAGGGGCTCAGAGTGTGATTTAGGGCAAGTACCTCCCTGGGCACAGCCTCCTGCTCACAGGCACAGTTGAGCAGCGGAAGACAGGATGCTGAGGTAGAAAAGCCACCTGCTCATCGCGGTTCAGCTTGCAGGCTGGGAGGGGGGCTGGTAGACAACACAGACCGCGTCCGTTTCCCCAGACTCGACCTTGGGAACCGGGACGCCCTGCTACAGTGTAGGGTGTACGGCCTTCCAGCTTCACTCTTCTGCTTTTGGTTAGTCTGTGATGGAGCCTGGACGTCAAAACCAGCGTCAGGAAGAAGCAGCTCCCAGGTGAGTCTAAAGCGTGGCCGAGGCTGACGACCGCTGTTCCTGGCAGGGGAATCTAAGGTGTAGCCAAGGATGAGGACGGATATTCTTTGAGAAGTTCTCGACGTGGCCACCAGGGTTGTTCAGTTGCTCAGTCCTGTCCGACACTTTTGAGGACGCCCCCGCCCATGGACTGGCCACTAGGATCCTCTGTCCATGGGATTCTCCAAGCAAGAATACTGGAGTGGGTTGCCGTTCGCTTCCCGACCCAGGGATTGAATCCAGGTCTCCTGTATTGGATTGACAGTCGAACTCTTTGCTGCTGAGCCAGTGCTAGGTAAGCCTCAGCTTCACCATGCTTCCCTGGTCGCCCAGTTGGTGAAGAATCCGCCTGCGATGGGGGAGAGCTGGGTTCGATCCCTGGGTTGGGAAGATCCCCTGGAGAAGGGAAAGGCTACCCACTCCAGTACGCTGGTCTGGACAATCCCATGGACTACAGCCCATGAGGTCGTGAAGAATCAGGCACGACAGCGACTTCCACTGTCACTCTTCATCATCCGCAGATCTAGAAGCGTCTGCACACCTCCTCGGCCAGGCCTTGAAATGCCGGGAGTTTGAGGACCAGCCAGAGAGAGTGGGGCTTGCCAGCAGTGCCCACCCTTTCTGGCACCAGGGACAGGTTCCGTGGAACTCAGGTTTTCCCCGGACTGGGACTGTGAGGGGGTGGTTTCCGGTTGATGCAAGCACATTGCATTTAAAAGTGCGCTTTGCTGCTTTTATTAGCACATCAGCCCCACCTCAGATCGTCAGGCATTAGGCTCCAGAGGTTGGGGACCCCTGACTTAGATTGCTCTGCCTAGGCACTCAGTCGTGTCCAACTCTTTGCGATCCCACGGAGTGTGCAACCTGCTAGGCTCCTCCGTCCGTGGGGATTCTCCAGACAAGAATCCTCCAGTGGGTTGCCATACCCTCCTCCAGGGGATCTTTCCTACCCGAGGATCGAACCCAGGACTCCTGCATTACAGGTGGCTTCTTTACTGTCTGCGCCACCAGGGAAGCCCCAGAATACTCAAATGGGTAGCCTATCCCTTCTCCAGGGCATCTTCCCCACCCAGGAATTGAACCAGAGTCCCCTGCATTGCAGGCGGATTCTTTACCAGCTGAGCTACCAGGAAAGCCCTTTACTCTGTAGAGTACCAATGAATTAAGTTCTGTCCTGCATAAAAGTCAAATGGCTGTGGAGTATGTTACTTGTTTAGACTGATTTTCTGTTTATTCTTACCTAAAATGTTCACTGAGTTTCTAAATAGTCGTGACTTTGTTGAGTCCAGTGTTTGAACCATGCTTTTAGGGAGGAAAACTAAAATTTTAAAATAAGGATAAGATAATTTCTATATTAATGAGTATAGGTCTCTATTAGTGATCTCTCATAATTTGAGCTATTGCTGATGTAATAGGGGAGCCTGGCGGGCTGCAGCCTAGAGGGTTGCAAAGAGTCAGACACAACTGAGCGACTAAATAACAGAAGCAAACGTGTAGGTCATGAAAGTAGGCTTTTGGACTATGTTTGTGGATCGACAAACACACTCAAATTCAGTTCGGTTGCTCAGTTGTGTCCTACTCTGCAACCCCATGGACTGCAGCTCGCCAGGCTTCTCTCTCCATCACCACTTCCCAGAACTTTCTCAAACTCATGTCCATTGAGTCGGTGATGCCATCCCACCATCTCATCCTCTGTCGTCCCCTTCTGCCTTCAAGCTTTCCCAGCATCAGGGTCTTTTTCACTGAGTCAGTTCTTTGTATCAGGTGGCCAAAATATTGGGAGTTTCAGCTTTAGCATCAGTCTTTTAAGTGAATATTCAGGACTGATCTCCTTTAGATGGACTGGTTGGATCTCCTTGCAATCCAATGGACTCTCAAGAGTTCTCTCCAACACCATCAAAAGCATCAATTCTTCAGTACTCAGCTTTCTCAAGACAGCATCATTATTTCACAAAGAAGTGTAATAACTCCTGCAAGAGTTTAGATTTTAAGAAATAAAATATTTTTCTTACTTCTAAAGAAACATTCTTTGTATTTAGAGAATACAGATACAAATTTAGAGAAACAAAATATTTACTACCCATATAAAATTATGTGATATATACACCATACACTCATAGTTAAATGGGATGTATAATTTATAGAGATTTCTGTGTCAAAGTTGGTACAAAGCATCATATAAAAGCCATCAATATGAGATCATCTAACCTAATAACTTTCTGGTGGCTCAGTGATAAAAAATTGGCCTGGCAATGCAGAAGACGTAGGTTCAATTGCTGGGTCAGGAAGAGCCTCTGGAGAAGGAAATGGCAACCCACTCCAGCATTCTTGGCTGGAGAATCCCATGGACCGACGGAGAAGCCTAGTGGGCTACAGTTCATGGGGTCTCAAAAGAGTCGGCACTAACACTTTCAAGCTAATAGCTTCCAGCAACTTGATTGATTAGACAGTCAGTGACCTAATGTTAAGTGTATGTAAGACTCCTTTCTGCGTGCCTTGCTTCCAGACAGCTTATCAATAGTCTAGACTCATGAACATCATGTCAGCACGTAGTAGTGACCACTTGTGAATGATGTGAAGAGGAGAAAGATTACATTAGATATGGAGGTTTAGTTATTTGCTAGGCTTTTTCACCACCTAAATGAGGTCTTCCCACCGGCTTTTACAACCATGCTGTCTGAATTTGTGTCTTAATAAACTCATAAATTACGACTTGGCCATGGGTGTCAGTGCTAAAAGTACTAAATACACGAAGATCAGGGCTGTCTATTTAGTAATATGGTAAAAGTTTTTTTTAACACACCCATCAGAGCTCATACTTTCAAGTGAGTCCTGTTAAGAGCTGATTAGCTGTCTCCTTCATCTGTGAATGTCTTTATTCAGCAGTGTCGCCGGTGAAAGCGCAGTGTTTGACACTTTCACAGGCTCATGCGTGTAATAATGAATGAGGCAGGTAGGCTAGGGTCTCATGAGGAAGCAAGATGCCAGCCAGCCATTGCAAGACCAGAGTGTAATCCTACCCAACCTAGTCCCTGGCATTAGGTCACTTGTTAAAACAACATGACTCCTCAGAGAAGGAAATGGCGACCCACTCCAATATTCTTGCCTGGAAAAGTCCATGGGCAGAGGAGCCTGGTGGGCTGCAGTCCATGGGGTTTCAGACCCCATGGAGATGGGTTGGTAGCAAAAAACTGCTAGAATTCAAAAAAAAAAAAAGATTCCTAAGTGGAATCCTGGCCAGTGGAATTCCAGAACATGAGTAAAGACTTTAAAAGTTCATTCACTATCAATAGTTCCATTGGCAACAGGATGGGTAGACATAGAAATTGTTGTACTGCGTGAAGTCAGTCAGACAGAGAAAGAGAAATAGCATAAGATATTGCTTATACGTGGACTCTAAGAAGAAACGATACAGATGACCTTATTTACAAAACAGAAACAGACTCTCACACTTAGAGAATGAATGTATGGTTGTGTGTGTGCAGCAGGGGCTTGTGGGGAGGATGGGGGAAGGGATAGTCAGGGAGTCTGGGATGGACATGGACACACTGCTGTGTTTAACATGGAGAACCAGCAAGGACCTGCTGGACAGCACAGGGAACT
>ML664230.1:1242218-1347324 GCA_007570785.1 Antilocapra americana | reverse complement strand
AACCAGCAAGGACCTGCTGGACAGCACAGGGAACTCTGCTGAATATTACATAACAACCTAAATGGGAAAAGAATTTGAAACACAGTAGATAATGTGTATATGCAAAACTGAATTAGTTTGCTATACACCTGAAACTAAACATTGTTAATCAACTATGTGGTCATTTCGTGATGTGTATAAGTCAGATTATTATGTTCTACATCTTAAACTTACACAGTGCTATATGCTAATCATATCTCAATAAAACTGGGGGGAAAAGGACATCAGAACTGGATCATAGTCACTGTTAAAAGTGGGGTGCTCTTGGAATTGTCTTCAAAAGTTTAGGGTATCTTATTGACTGTTTCTTAGAGGGAGCAATGATAAATATTTAATATAAATCGGATTCTTTTCACATGAGTACTGCTAGTTCAGAAAGGGATTAGAGGCATACTTAAACCTCTTGTTTTATAATTTTATTAGTTTTGACTGCGCTGGGTCTTGGCTGCTTCTGTGTGGACTTTCTCTGGTTGTGGCCAGCAGGGGCTCCTCTTGGTTTGCAGGCTCCTCTTTGCGGTGGCTCCTCTTGCTGCGAAGCATGGGCTTTACGCTCACAGGCTTCAGTAGTTGTGACTCCTGGGCTTAGCTGCTCCGAGGCATGTGGAATCTTTGCAGACCAGGAATTGAACCTGTGTTGCCTGCATTGGCAGGCAGGGTCCGAATCACTGGGCCCCCGGGAAATACCCCATACTTAACCTTTTAAAGGCTCTGGGATCTACTAGAGGGAACGGCATACAGTAGGCACTCCGTGACTTTTTACTGCTAATTGACTATGCGAGAGGTCTGGCAAAATGACGGATGTACATCCGGAAAGTTCTATTTCTGGCCTAACAGCAGGCAGGCCCGAGGGCTCAGCTGGCTTTGCTGGTGGCATTTCTCATTCATTGCGTCATTTCCAGGCACTCTTCAGAGAGGAGAGACCCCCTTGGACAAGAGAGGCAGGCTGCCGAAACCCCACTGACCGTGCTTCCGCTATTCAGGGTGAGTACTCAGCAAGGACCATCCAGGTTTGGGTGTTCAAATCCAGGCGCATTTAAGTCCCATCAGTATGATGCAGGGTAGCTCCGTTTGCAGGTACACTGATGATTTTACACACAGACCCACACTCCCAGAGTGAGAGTTTAATGGGGGTGGCTTAAGGTAGGTCCGCATTTCTGTGTTTCCTCGTTCGTGCAGGCTGTTGGGTTCAAATCCAGGAAGTGCCACGTATGGCTGTGTGACCTTGGGAAGGTTACTTAACCTCTCTGTTTTTCAGTTCGTTAAATTATACATTGTGGATAACATGTAATGACACTTAAATTACAGAATGTGTGTGAAGCTAAATGAGTTAATATGCATAAGAAGCCTAGAGTTCTGTGTGTCACATAGTAAGAACTGTTTAAGTATGGTATGGTTATCATTTTCTGCCATGACAATATTAACATTAGAAATATTTAATTTACCAGATCAAATAATCTATGAACTATTAATATGTATAAGAAGGTATTATTATGCTTAAAATTTTAAATATTTCTGAATCCAGATAAGTTAATAGATTTTCAAAGTATGGAATACCTTTTCTCACATAGAAACTATTTTATTGTCGTTACCCTCAACCATAATAATGTCGTATATAGTAATATTAACATTAAGAATACTCAGACTACTGGATCCAACTGCCATTTTAATGTTTTTGATTATTTTTAATGTCTTCAGTGTGTTGAAAAGCATGAATCACCAAAACGAGAATGAAATTACATGGTTCCCTTGGAAATGCCGTAAGTTAGAGCACCTTTCCTCTCTGGATGAAAAATGTGTCCTCAAGAAATCCAGTTCCAAGAAAAAGAAAAGAAATCCAGTTCCTTGGAACTGAGTATATTTTAAAATTCTAACTCATTTTCCTTGCAATTTATAGATGTAGCATTATTAAAATATTCATATCTTTGAGCTAATGTGGCATAACAAATTTAATTTCCACAACAACGATGACATGACCAGAACATGATCTATAATCACTTTTTTTAAGCCTCACGCTCTAGGCACTTCATCAGAAAGAGAGACAAGTCAGACATATTTTATAACTGTAAAACCTTCCAAATAAACTCTTAGAAAGTGAGGCAGTAATGCAGCTGTGGAACAAGACATTTTGTCTGGTTTTCGTGGTGTCTCAGTTGAGTCAGGTACAACCGTGCTGTCCCGGGGTGGTTTGACACGCATCGGGGGGCTTTGCGTTCCTGTTTAGAGGCGTCCCCACCCAGAGTGTCATCTGATACTGTGCAGGAGGGATGGGGGAGAGATGGAGGGAAGAACCCCAGGGTGCAGTCCTGGTCCAAGGGGAGCTCCAGGGCAGACGTGACCAGATGCTCGTGAGTGCCGGGCCTGGTCTGCCGCTGGCTGGGGGCTTCCCTCAAAGAGTGGGGCCTCCCGAACCCTGGGCGTGGACCCCAGGGGCTGCCGCTGGAGGCCCGAAGCCCGGTGTACACCGCTCTGCACAGGACAGGGCGTGGGTTCTTTTTGAAGGCAGAGGTGAGCGGCGCATCTCCGAGGCCGCCCTCCCCTGGGTTCTGAATCCAACTGAGCATCTGTCTAGGGTCTGACTGTTTGCTCTTGGTTCCAAAGAGGTCCAGGGTTCGGCAGGGACACACATTCGGGGTGTCTGGTTTTGCAGAGTGCCTTCTCTGAGGATGACTCACGTTGCCCTCTGGTTTTTTTGGGAGGTGTGTGAGAGGCTGGTAAAGATTAGCTCAGGGGGTTTTGCAGGTGATTAATCTTGTCTCTGTGCAGGGCTTGGACTCTGCCTGTGGCCCTGGATGTTATTAGGAGTTCTAGGAGCGGGAGGGGAGGAGGAGGGGGAATTGTAGCAGGAAAAGCAGGCGGGGAAGGGAGTAACAGAAGGAGTCACAGTAACAGCAGCAGCAATAATAACATTGTGACTCTCTTCTGGACCTGCTGCTGACGTTTGCCACATGAAATGTCACGCAATGCTTCCCCCACCACTGCAGAGCAAGTATCGGCGTTATTTGAATTTTAGAGATGATACACGCAAGGGTTAAGCAACTTGCCCCAGCTTATCAAGCCAGTGAATGACAGATGTGACATCCAGACCCGTGAGGTAGGCACCCCCAGGCGTGTGCTCCTGACTATTACCGTGGACGTGGCGATCCATAAACACACCCTGTGTTAGATGCCCGATGTCTGTGTGTCATCTCTGAAACCTCGCCATCTTCACCCGTAGAAAGTCAATAATACTAATAACAAACCTGACTTTCTCATAGAGTTAATGCGAAGAAGAAAAGATCATGTGGAGAAAGTGTTTTCGTAAAAGAGGAAATGTTTTGGTAATGTATAAACTCTTTGTAAAGACATGTTGGTTATTATCGTACTGATGTGAAATACTTTATGTTCTAGAAAGGAGAGTAGCTTGCAGTGGACCGTAGCATCTTAAGATGAGAGAATTTCTCTTTCGTTAGCGTCTTCTTTTAAAAATTTATTTTTATTTTCTGGCTGCACCGTGCAGGGCATGTGGGATCTTAGTTCCCTCACCAGGGATTGAACCCGTATCCCTTGCATTGAGATCTTACCCGCTGGACCCCTAGGGAACCCCCCAGAGCTGAGAGAATCTCTACTTTTGCTGTGATAGTAAAAATTCTTTAAAAATAGAACTACACTGTGTTTCCATGTGGCCCACCCAAGTTTTGCAGTCCTGAAGTCTCTCATCTCCTCCGACTCGTGTATGTAGGGAACTTGTCATCACTGTTTCAGTTCCTGAAAGCGCCTTCTCGTGAACGCCAGCAGTTGTTACTTAGGGAAATAAATTTAGAAAAGAGATCAACAGGTCTGTCAACTGTCTGGGTTCCAGTTCTCTGAATTTCATGCAAGGCAGCGTGGACCCTGCTGGGTATGACATACCTGACGACATTATGAGACCTCCGTCCGAAAGAAAATTTGACATTGACCATGAAATCTGAGTGCTGAAGAACTGAGCTTTTGAACTGTGGTGTTGGAGAAGTCTCTTGAGAGTCTCTTGGAGTGCAGAGATCAAACCAGCCCATCCTAAAGGAGATCAACCCTGAGTATTCATTGGAAGAACTGATGCTGAAGCTGAAGCTCTAATACTTTGGCCACCTGCAGCAAAAACCCTAGTCATTAGAAAAGACCCTGATGCTGGGAAAGATTAAAGGCAGGAGGATAAGGGGACGACAGAGGATGAGATGGCTGGATGGCGTCACCGACTCAATGGACATGAGTGTGGGTAGGCTCCGGGAGTTGGTGATGGACAGGGAGGCCTGGCGTGCTGCGGTCCATGGGGTCGCAAAGAATCGGACACGACTGAGCGACTGAACAGCAACAACAAAAAAATCTGACCTGAAGTTGAGTCTGACAGGTCTTGGTGGCATCTTCTTGGTTGAGACCTCAGCCAAAGTCACATCTGATTTTATCATTAAGGTTTGCATAGCCCAGACTATACACACCTCAAAACAACTCAGATACTTCTCAGCCAGTGGGCTGGCTTTTAGGGGATACACAGGAAGTCTGTGTTCAGTACCACTGTGAGTCCGTGAATGTGGGCACACTTTTTTTTTTCTTTTTTGGCTGTACTGGGTCTTACTTGCCACACGTGATAAATCTTGTTTTTTAGTTGCTGCACACAAAATTTTAGTTGTGGCGTGTGTGGGACCTGGTTTCCTGACGAGGGATCTAACCCCGGCCACCTGGATCGGGCATGCGGAGTCTTAGCCCCTGGACCACCAGGGAAGTACTAGCACATTTCTGTAATAATAGTAAGTAAGCATTTCTCCTCATCGTTGGAACATTCCCGGAATGAGCCAGGCACTAGTGCAGCTCTCGAAAAGTGGAATGCTTCTCTTGAAATTGGTCAGAGTGAAATCAAAGACGGGAGGAGGTGCCTGTCAACCAGCATTAACGGCTTTGCCTCCTTGAGGTTACAGCCGACACCTGCTTCGCATGCTCACCTGTGACAGCTGAGTCGTCCCCCCCAAGATAAGATACCTCTGAGCCTTCCTGAATCCATTAGATTTTCAGTGTGTTTTTCGTACATAAAGGTATCCATTTCTGAGCATTGCATCACCTACATGGTCAAAAAAAAGAGCTGTGTATTGAATTGGACCCCCAAGCAGATGGTGCTTTTCGGAATACCAAGCAGCTTCTGATTTTCCTGTGCGAATTCAAGGGAGCCACAGACCACCTGGCTGAGTTGAGTTGTGCTTGTCCATAAAGCACCCAGGTGGCCCCAGGACACCAGTTCTGCTTGCTAACCCAAAGTGATATTGCCGACGTACCTACGGGCTTAATGCAGAGATTGATAAAGGTATGCAGTGATCGTGGGACTAGGCAAGTTTTATAACCACACCAGCTTCTATGCCTCTGCAGCTGGCTATGTTTGCAGGCCACTTTGGGGGTTTTTCCCTCCAAGGATAAATCCCTGCCTTTAATCTCACTATCTGTAGATCACTGAGCTGTTGTGCTCTGTTTATAAGAAGCATGAGACTCTTCCTTTTGGAACTCAAAACTGGCATAGGATTCAGGACCCATGTGGCAACTTTTCGACTTCAGGAAACCCCCCATACAGGTACCTCCCTGACTTCCAAACCATCAACATTAAAAAAAGAAAAAAATTACTGAGAGGGATTTGGAACTATGTTGCAATCCCCTAACCAGACTATAGAGGGAAATCTCCCTGGAATTAGCCCTGGACACTATGTACAGCAGGGTTGATCACCGAACCTAGCCTTTTTATTCAGAGCTCTTTTCCCCGCTTTTCTGCTTAAAGGAGGGGGCTTCGTGTTCACCGTCCTCCCCTGTTCCCTGTAAAGGAAATCTTGCAAATACCTTGTTTCGTAGCTTGTTTCAAAAGCAGTGACTTTTTTCATCTGACTTGCATCATGATGATTATATATCTCTGATTTACGAAAAACAGGAGTGACTTGAATAGGTTAATAATCTTGGACAAGCAGTATGAGTTTTTAACAAGAATATATTGTGCATAAGCTGCAGTGAAAGAATTGTTAATCGTCTGGTACGTTTCATCTGAATATTATTTGTTGCGTTTAGTTGAGTTCAGTTCAGTCGCTCAGTCGTGTCCGACTCTTTGCGGCCCCATGGACTGCAGCACGCCAGGCCTCCCTGTCCTTCACCATCTCCCGGAGTTTACTCAAACTCATGTCCATCGAGTGGGTGATGCCATCCAACCATCTAATCCTCTGGTGTCCCCTTCTCCTCCTGCCTTCAATCTTTCCCAGCGTCAGGCACTTTTCCAGTGAGTCAGTTCTTCGCATCAGTTGCATTATTTCTATATTTTGGTTCTTCTTTATATTTTTTAACCTTAAAAAAAAAAAAAAGATGCATTTTTGGAGTAGGTGGTTCAGACTGCTGCCTGCCAGGCTCCTCTGTCCATGGGATTTTCCAGGCAAGAATAATGAACTGGGTGGCCGTTCCCTTCTCCAGGGGATCTTCCGGCTTCGGGGATCAAACTTGGGTCTCCCGCATTGCAGGCAGACTCTTTACCATCTGAACCACCGGGGACTTCCCAATGACAACGACAAAAAAAAAGATGTGTTTTGGGAGTAGGTGTTCCTGGTGTCCAGTTCTAGTCTACTCAGGGGGCCAGTTGTGGCATGGGAGTTCCAGTTCCCCGAGTGGGAGTGCAGAGTCTTAGCCACTGGACCTCCAGGGAAATCTGGTGCTAATTCTTACATTCTTACTTCCTCTGTTCGTCTTCTTTCCACGCCCAGCCCTCCTCCCTGGTTTTCCTCTTCCTTCCGCTGCCCTTTTTCATGCGGTGCCTTCTCATGACCTGTGCTCACCTGGACGTGAGGTTTATTTGCCCTGTCGTTCAATAACATGCTCCCTACAACAGAGGTCTTTAGGCACTGCAGTTGAATACCTTCTTCTTTGGGGCTAGTGTTAAAGACGACGGAGCGCCTTCACTTTCACTTTTCACTTTCACACATTGGAGAAGGAACTGGCAGCCCACTCCAGTGTTCTTGCCTGGAGAATCCGAGGGACGGGGGAGCCTGGTGGGCTGCCGTCTGTGGGGTCGCACAGTCGGACACGACTGAAGCGACTTAGCAGCAGCAGTAGTGTTAAAGAACCTGCCTGCCTACTGCAAGAGGCTCAAGAAATGTGGGTTCAATCCCTGGGTCGGGAAGATCCCCTGGAGGAGAGCACGGCAGCCCACTCCAGTATTCTTGCCTGGAGAGTCCCATGGACGGAGAAGCCTGGCGGGTTACAGTCTATGGGATCACAAAGAGTCGGACACGACTGAAGCGACTTAGCACGCATGCATCTTTTTCTTGAGAGACACAAACTCAGAGGTGGAATGAGGGGCCGCTCCTGTTTGCAGAGCACCTCCCCGTCAGAGAGTGCCCCAGCTGCTCTCTGCTCATTAGGGCCCTGGGTCTCGTCTCAGCCCTGCAGGTGGACTGAGCCGGCCTCCCTGTGCAGGGAGGGCTGTTCCCAGCACCCCACGCTACGCTCGTCAGACCTGAAGCCTGTGCAGGAGACTTTAGCCTGCGCCGAAGATACGGTTCTCCATTTAATAGAAACCGGGAGAGTAGTCTGGGGGCCTGGTTGAAGAAATAGAAGCCAAACATAATTTGGACATCTCCCCCCAAATCTTTACGTGGGCTCCCTACCAACACATGACCCGCCTCGCCCCCGGCTCTGTTGTGAACCGTTGTGTGCTCAGTCGCTCGGTCATGTCTAACTCTTTGCGAGCCCAAGGACTGTAGCCCGCCAGGCTCCTCTGAGCCCAAGGACTGTAGCCCACCAGGCTCCTCTGTCCAAGGCAGTTTCCCAGCAAGGAAACTCGAGTGGGTTGTTGCCATGTCCTTCTCCGGGGGAATCTTCTCTGTCCAGAGAAGATTTGACAACCCTCATCTCTGTACTGGCGGGTGGATTCTTTACCCCTAGCATCGCCTGGGGTCAGGTCATTTATTCTGCCTCCTTATCCTGTTACTGTTGACATGCTGAGTAGTTAATACAAATAAGAACAAAAAAAGTCCTTCAGAGAGACAGACACCGCTGATGGCCGGGAAGCGTAACTCACCTTCATTTCTTTTTCATATCTGTTTGCTTTGGAACTGACATTTCCGTATGAAATATTCTTCTGTCTCAACACCTCTGCTTCATTTCCTTCTTCGAGACAATGAATCCTTTCCAAGGAAATGCTGTTTGCCGTGCGGCCTTATTTCCACGCCGCCCGCTGCTCTGTGGTTTATTTACGGCTCTCTTGTTGGATGAGAGCGCAGGTCTGCTGTGTGTCTACAGCTTTGTTCTTCCTGTAAATGGCTGCTCCTCCCCACCCCGGACCTTGTTTGATTTCTCTGCAACCAGCGTGCCCTACATGTTTTCATATGTGTCTCATGTCTCCGATTTCCCGCATGAACCATGGTCATTGAGAGATGAACATTTGTAAATCTGCTTCTCACATGATGCGTGGACAGGCGGAGGGGGGGATTCTGTGGAATGTCTGACACCAGTGAGCTTGGCTGACACCTCAACACTGGTTTCCACGTTTTTTCCCAAGTGTTTCTGAAAACTCATAAAAAAAAAAAAACCCCACCATGTATATAGCATCATTTGTTTTTATTTTTCTCCTTAGGAAGGCTTGCTTTCTTGCACAGAACACGTGTCCTTGTGAGGCAACTTTTTTGTCTAGGTGCTTCCTTACATTTGCTTTGAAATGAAATCGACGGACTTTCAGAAACGTTTAGTTGGAAAAGAAAGCCTTGCATTGCCTAGTCACGTTGTCAGCGTGGGGGCATTTGAAACGCTGATAGTAGGCTGCAAGGAACCGTAGTTCTGGAGTGCACCAGCCCACTGATGACGTTTATTTATTTTTTTTCTGATTTCAAACCATATCTGCTGATCTACTCCTTTTCTAAGGACACTTAATAACGTAGAGACTTTTTTCGTTTTATGTGCCAGGCGCATTCTTTATTGTTTATTTACTGGAGTGTAACTGCTTGGCCGTGTTGTGTTAGCTTCGACTGTGCAACCTGAATCAGCTGTCTGTATACCGTACCCCCATCCCTGTGGAGCCTCCCACCCACCCTTCCATCCTGCTCTCTAGGTCATCACAGAGCACTGAGCTGGGCTCCCTGTGTTTTATAGTAGGTTCCCCCTAGCTGGCTCTTTTACGCATTTCTTGTTTTTCATTCACTTAGTCGTGTTCAACCGTGACCCCATGGACTGCAGCACACCAGGCTTCCCTGTCCTTCACCGTCTCCCAGAGTTTGTGCAAACTTGTGTCCTTTGAGTCGGGGATGCCTTCCAGCCATGTCATCCGTTCTACACATGGTCGTGTATATGATATATGAATCAATCCTAATCTCCCAAACCGTCCCACTGTCTCCTTCCCACCCTGTGTCCACGTGTGCGTGCATGCTAAGTCACTTCAGTCGTGTCCAACTCTTTGTGAATCTATGGACTGTAGCCCACCAGGCTCCTCTGTCCTTGGGGGTTCTTCAGGCAAGCATACTGGAATAGGTTGCCAGGCCCTCTTCCAAGGGATCTTCCCTTCTAAGGGATCAAACCCACGTCTCTTACATCTCCTGCATTGGCAGGCGGGTTCTTTACCACTAGCACCGCCGGAGAAGTCCACCTGTAGACAATGTAAAAATATTATTTGCTTCCCAGCAAAGGAGGTGGGAAGTATACATACACACACACACACACACACACACTTATACAAATATACACACAGCTTTCTTTGTATGCACATATATGCACCCACATGCACACACATCCGTCATACCTACATGTGTGCGGAGATACACGTGTGTAACAGTAATGCTTAGTTAGGCTGTGGTGTGACTAACCTGGCTGACCGTGGGATCTGTGTGGAGGTGAGGAAGAACTGAAGGGCAGCGGCCACAGGGCTGCCCATCCTCACACCCGTTTCTAGTTAATTCTAGGGCAGGGCAGAGTGTAAGGCTAGGAGGTGGGGCCCAAGGGACAAGGGCTTTTTGGTGGCTTCAGGGGTCGAAGTTGCCGTTGAAGATTAGGGAAATGCATAAAGGTCCAGGCAAGAGAAAGCAGAAGTTGAGTCCAGCTGGGAGGCGGGGAGAAACGTGTCCAGAAAGAGTCCCCGCGGGTCACTGTCGAAACCAGCCACCCTGGGATTTGGGCGCACGGCTTGTAAGTAAGGAACTGCGTTGGAAAGCGGAAATGAAAGCGCAGGTCAGCAGGGAGGCTTAGCTCTAAGTGGGCCCATGGCTCAGCAGTTTCTAAAACTTCCTTGTTATCAAAACAAGCAAAAAAATGTGTATTCATTAAAGAGAGCACCTTTCAAAATGCGAACGGGATGATCTGGATGGGAGCACAGAGAAAAGAAGGATGGGAGCGCGCTTGGTATAGAATGGAGAATGGACATCCCATGGCGTTTGCTGAGGGCTCCTGGCTGAGGAAGGACCCACAGGGAGAGATGTGAGGTCCCGTGTCCCTGTAGCCACCCTGAGTGACACCATTCATGCCGGCTTAGCTGCGTGGCAGGCGTGGATACCAGTGTCCGACCTTCAGCTCCAAGGCAGAGAGCTGGGAACAGACTGGGCTGGGCTGAGGAACTAGCTTCACTTTCAGAATGGCCCCATGGAGGGTCCCCCAGAGCCTGAATGCCTGTTGTCCATGCAGATACCATGGCTTCAGTTCTTCATCGTCTTCATGACCAGAGGAGATCAGGGCTCAT
Organism: Antilocapra americana; assembly: GCA_007570785.1. Taxonomy (NCBI): domain Eukaryota; kingdom Metazoa; phylum Chordata; class Mammalia; order Artiodactyla; family Antilocapridae; genus Antilocapra; species Antilocapra americana. The sequence goes on along the minus strand of ML664230.1, from coordinate 1,336,598 downwards.
GTCAAAGGAATGCTCTAATGAGTGAATGAAGTCTGTATCTTCATGACTTTTTTTTTATGGATTCTTTGCCGTCTCTTTTGGGGTTTGAGATTCTCAGTGCAGACCTTCCCTGGCAGTCCAGTGGTTCAGAATCTGCCTGCCAGTGCAGGGGACACAGATTTGATCCCCAGTCCAGGAAAAGCTCACGGGCTGTGGAGCAAAAAAATCCTGTGCTCCGGAACCAGAGAGTATCCCCAACTCTCTTCAACTAGAGAAAGCCCATGCACAGCAGCAGAGACCCAGTGCAGCCAAAAGTAGAAGTGAATAAAGTCAGTGCATCATTGTCCTTGAAAACAAAAAAATGTTTTAGTGTTTTGTCCAAAAGTCCGAGGCGGGTTATTCCAGCTCACCCACAGAAGCTGGCATTGCAAATGCACTCCAGTGCAAGAGAGGTAGGCTGGCAGAAAGCTGTCGCGAGAGCCGGCCAGAAGAAGTCCCGAGGCTGAGATCAGTGTGCTGAAACGCAGTGTGAGGCTTCACCGCATGAGGCGCTTCCGACAGATGGCGGGAATAAGGGCCATGCCGTCGGAACTGGGCTGCGGTCACTTCCGGCGCTCGGGCACCGGGACTTTCGAGCCCCCCGCTTATAGACCCCATCACATGATGACAAGTCATCCTTGTCTCTCAGCGACACAATGTTAGAATGGAATTTGAACCAAGCTCCTCCGTTTTGTTCCTTTGCTTCCAGGCCCTGGCCCTTCTGTTCAGACAGCACTTTGAAACAAGGACCCCCAGTCTGCTTTACTCACTCAGATCCCGGTCTGTCCATCCATCCTGCTGGGAGAACATACAACACGCGGTGGATCGTGAAAGTAGAAAAAGGCAGGTTCCGTCAGCCGGGTGTCTTATGCGCAGATGACACACGCTGGGATCCTGATAACCACCCCCACCCCCACCTCAACTTTCTCTCTTGCCTCACATCTGAATCTTCAGTTACTCAAGCATGGTGATATCAGCCTAGATTTTAAAGACCCACTTAGCAAAGGTGTCCATATAGTCATGGCTGTGGGCTTTCCGGCAGGCATGTAGGACATGAGGGCTGGACCGTGAAGCAGGCAGAGCGCCGAAGAATCGAGAAAGAACTTTGAAGAATCAAACTGTGGCGCTGGAGAAGACTCTTGAGAGTCCCTTGGATAGCAAGGGGATCAAACCCGTCTGTCCTAAAGGAAACCAGTGCTGAATATTCATTGGAAGGACTGATGCCGAAGCTGAAACTCCAATCCTTTGGCCCACCTGATGCCAAGAACTGACTCACTGGAAAAGACCCTGATGCTGGAAAGATTGAAGGCAGGAGGAGAAGGGGATGAGATGGTTGGATGGCATCACCGACTCAATGGACCTGAGTTTGAGCAAGCTCTTTGAGACAGTGAAAGATAATGAAGCCTAGCATGCTGCAGTCCATGGGGTCGCAAAACATCAGACGTGACTTGTCAACTCAACAGCAACAAAGCAAAGATGGGAAAACTGGTGAAGGAAAAGTGAAAGTGTTGGCCGCCCAGTCGTGTCCAACTCTTGCCGTGCAGTCCTCCGGGCCAGAATGCTGGAGTGGGTTGCCGTGCCCTTCTCCGGGGGATCTTCCCAACCCAGGGATCAAACTCGGGTCTCCTGCCTCACAGGCAGGTTCTTTACCATCTGAGCCCCCAGGGAAGCCCAGGGAAACTGGTAACCGGTTCTAAAACAGATTGGAAGTAAAATGAAATGCAAAATCCTTACATTAAATCTTTGTACTTTTAGCATTGCAATGTAAGTGAAGTAGCCATCATTTTTAATAGTTCAAATAAGACTTTTTATGGGCTTCCCTGGTGGCTCAGTGGTAAAGGATCCGTTTGCTGCTGCAGGTGAGCTGGATACGATCCCTGATCCAGGAAGATCCCGCATGCCACTGGGCCTCTAGGCCCGTGTGTCACATCTGTTGAACCTGTGCTCCTCAACAGGAGAGGCCGCCGCAGAGAAGTCCACGCACCGAGACGAAGAGCAGGACCTGGCTCTCCACAGCTAGAGGAGAACCTACCCCAGCAACGAAGACCCGGCACAGCCAAAACTAATACATAAATGAATAGCTTTTTTCAAGTAGACTTCTTACGAGCCCGAAAGTTACACAGCGGTACTTTCAGTGACAGAGGTGATTTGGCTTCACGTGTATCTTGCACAAGAGAAATTCTTTACAAATTACAAATTTAACTTAATTTACAAATTAAGTTAAAAAAATACAGTGTGAAAAGGCATGTGGCTTTGAAATGGACGCCTTGGGTGTGGGTGCTGGGTTGGTCTTTGAACTGGTGATCCTCAGCAAGTTCACTGTGACATGTAACTTTCAGCCAAACCATCCGTGAAGAGGGAGTGGGGAAAGGAACACTTCTGTGTTGTTACTTGGGGACCCTCACAGAGAGCTGGTGTGTGTGTGTGAAAGAACGTAGCCAGCTACAGAGGTCCCTGTGAATTTAGAGGTGTCGTTAAAGTATATAGCCCTTGCTTTAAGTGGCAATACGTATACATTTTCCTCTTAGAACTTTATTCGTGAGGCATTAATATGGATACTAATAACCATTCTGTGACTCCAATAGTAATTCTCATTCCTTGAGTAGTGAAAGTGTATGTAGTTTCTTTTCCCGGGTATGCCATTTGATGGCAAGACGATAATGTTTAAGGCTTTTGTAGGTTTTATAGATGACGGAGATTAAAACTCTTTTTAAAAATGAGTATGTTTGTCCTTGAATAATAAAAAGGCCCTGCAGTCACATGAGTATTCAGTTGAAATTTTTTTCTTTTTTAATCCCAACATTCTGAGCTGTCTCCCAAAGAATCATGGAATATTTGCCACCTCTTTTGAAACCCACAAAATGATATGTAGGGGAGGATTCTGTTTCAGAAGGACACGCAAGGTAAGTACCACAGAGTGAGAATCTATTATAGAGCGCAGAATATCTAGAAAGTATAATACAACTGGAGTTTTGATGGAGCGCAGATGGAGAATACGGTGGAACTTTCTGGAGAAGCCAGGTAAAGTTGAGACTTTGCCTTCCAATACAGGGGGTTTGGGTTGAATCCCTGGTCAGGGAGTTAAGATCCCAGATGCCTCGTGGCCAAAAAACCAAAACATAGAACAGAAGCAGTATTATAACAAATTCTACAAAGGATTTAAAAAGAGTCCACATCAAAAAAAAAAAAAAAAAAAAACGCACACAAAAACTTAAAAAATACACGTGAGCAGTCATTCCTTGAGGGTAGTTTGTGTGCATGCTCAGTCACTTCAGCCATGTCTGACTCACTGTGACCCCGTGGCCTGTAGCCCGCCACTCTGTCCATGGGATTCTCCGGGCAAGAATACTGGAGTGGGTTGCCATGCCCTCCTCCGGGGGATCGTCCCAACCCAGGGATCGAACCTGCATCTCAGGTGACTCCTGCATTACAGGCCGTTTCTTTGCTTGCTGGGACACCAGGGAAGCCCATACCTTGGTTAATCACTGATCCACGTGCAGAGAGAATCCACTCCATTCATACTCTAGGTCGCTGGGGAACCACAAGCCAACAGGCAGACCTGGTGTCTTCAAAGCACGAAGCCTAAAGGCAGAATAGAGTAGAGACGTCATCTGCGTGAGGATGATCTTCCAAAAGCATCCAGTACTCGCAACGGCTTTTCAGAGAAGGGTGGGAAAGGAAAGCGTGTCGCACGGCTGCTACGTGCTCAGAGACATGGCGGGGTATTGGAAATCCGGCCAAGGGGCTGGATTGCTATGACATCACACAGATTTTCCTGGCCAGCAGTTTACATCCGCCAGGTTAAAAAAACACAGACTCTGTCTCAAACACAGTATACAGCATGGCCAGGCATCAAGGACCTCCTTAGGTCTTGTTCTTCCTGGAAACCATTCCTTGGGGTTTTCTCTCCAACGTCGTGATTTTCTGCTTGAGTCCAGTTTTGGCAGAGCCTTTCCTTAAGCTAATGATGTCGGAATTAAGCTCAGTGCTGTGATTTTTGCCTTCCAAGAAGTCACTGGCAAGCAGCCCCCCTCTTGGTTTGTTTTTAGATTTGCCGCCAGGCTGATCTCCCAAGTTAGTAAATCAGCCAGAAAGCGTGTACCCTGCAATTTACAAGTGGAGCCCACCCCTGGATCAGAGCTGGACTACCAGTTTTAGGAGATTAAAGCATGTTTCACGCAGGAGTGACATTTAGCTGTGCAGAATTTGTGTTTTATTTTTCATTATTCTTGAGTGTTAAGTCATAAATGTGAGCTCATGACAGAAAATGTGTGTAAGATGAACAGATTAGGTGGATGGCAGACAGGCAAAATACGATCCTTTCTAGGAGACCTGCCAGGGGGTCCCGTGGTTGAATCCGCCTTCCAGTGCAGGGGACGAGGGTTCAGTACCTGGTCGGTTAACTAAGATCCCAGAGTGCAGACCAGCAGGCCCACGCACTGCAGCTCAGAAAGCCCGCATGCTGCAGTGAAGGCCCAACACAGCCAAAACTGAAGGGAAAAAAAGGAGCAGTTCAGTTCAGTGTACGACTCTTTGCGACCCCATGGACGGCAGCACGCCAGGCCTCCCTGTCCATCACCAGCTCCCCGAGCTTGCTCAGACTCATGTCCATCGAGTCAGTGATGCCATCCAACCATCTCATCCTGTCATCCCCTTCTCCTCCTCCCACCTTCAATCTTTCCCAGCATCAAGGTCTTTTCTAATGAGTCAGTTCTTTGCATCAGGTGGCCAAAGTATTGGGAGTTTCAGCTTTAGCATCAGTCCTTCCATTGAATATTCAGGACTAATTTCCTTTACGATTAACTGGTTAAAAAAAATTTTTTTTTTTTTGCTCTTGCAATGCATAATAAATCAGAACTGTGTTTTCCGGGTGTCTTCATGGATCAGTGTGTGGTCATGGCGAAGCTTGTGTAACTCAGCGAAGCCACAAGCCATGGATGGACTAGTCACAAGGGAGAGTTCTGACAAACTGTGATTCACTGGAGGACAGAATGGCAAACCACTGCTGTATTCTTGCCTGGAGACCCTTGAGAGGATGAAAAGGGAAAAAGACATGACACTGGAAGATGAGCCCCTCAGGTCGGAAGGAGTCCAATGTGTGTGGGGGAAACAAACCTGATATTTTCTTTAATTTAGCTCCTGTCTTTCTGCCATGGTGCTCAGATGCATTCTGCAAGGGTCTGCAGGTAGTTCTTTCTATAAAGGAATCCTGGGAAGAAACTGTGTAACTTTATTTTCCCTCAGTAGTTCAGAACACATCTGCTCTATCAGTTCAGTTCAGTTCAGTCGCTCAGTCGAGTGTGTCCGACTCTTTGCGACCCCATGGACCACAGCCTGGCCGGCCTCCCTGTCCATCACCAACTCCCGGAGTTTACCCAAACTCATGTCCATCCCGTCGGTGATGCCTTCCAACCATCTCATCTTCTGTCGTCCCCTTCTCCTCCTGCCTTCAGTCTTTCCCAGCATCAGGGAGGGTCTTTTCCAGTGAGTCAGTTTCTTGAATTAGGTGGCCAAAGTATTGGAGTTTCAGCTTCAGCATCAGTCCTTCCAATGAATATTCAGGACTGATCTCCTTTGATGGACTGGTTGGATCTCCTTGACGTCTAAGGGACTCTCAAGAGTCTTCTCCAACACTAACATCTGTTCTATAAATTAAAATAATCTAGATTCCCCGTGATTTCCTATTTTATTTGGTCACGATCGTGACCACTTATGGACTCATTTTCATTCCTTTGAGATTCCTTATGGGGAGTTGCGTATCTTTTTACACTGTGTCTGTGGGCTTCTCACTGCAGTGGCTTCTGAGCACAGGCTTGGTAGCTGTGGGGCACGAGGTTAGTTGCTCTGAGGCGTGAGGGATCTTCCCCGACCAGGGACCGGACCTGTGTCCCCCACATTGGCAGGCAGATTTCTTACCCACTGAACCACCAGGGGAGTCCCTGGGAATTTCTTATCTTGGAGTGTTCATTGCAGCGCTGTTTATCGAAAGTGTGTGTGCCTGCTCAACTGCTTTAGTCTTGTTCACCTCTCTGAGACCCTATCAACCGTTGCTCACCAGGTGCCTCTGCCTGTGGGATTTCCCAGGCAGAAATACTGGAAGGGGTTGCCATACCCTTCCTCCAGGGGATCTTCCTGACCCAGGGACTGAAGCCACATCTGAGTGGGTAGCCTTTCCCTTCTCCAGGGGATCTTCCCAACCCCAGGGATCGAACCCAGGTCTCCCACATCGCAGGCCGATTCTTTACCAGCTGAGCCACCAGGGAAGGCCAAGAATACTGGAGTAGGTAGCCTGTCCCTTCTCCAGCAGATCTTCCCGACCCAGGAATCAAATCGGGGATCTTCTGCATTGCAGGCAGATTCTTAACCAACTGAGCTACCAGGGAAGCCCTTGATGGGAATTAGGGGGGGCTGCCAAAAAAAAAAAAAAAAAACCTCTCAAAAAGCAGAACTGTTAAAGACACAAGGATTCACAGAGCATCGAGCTCGGAAAGAGCGGAGTGTGGAGCTTGTGGAGAGACCGAGACAAAAAAAGGCTGTCCCGGTGCTCGGGTTGCCCTTTCCCTGAGCTCTGTCTTCAGAGTCCTTCTCATTTGTGTTTTTCCTTTTGTTCGTGAGATAGGGAGTCATTAAAGTGTGATTCAGTTGCTTCTGTTTCCTGAGTTTCTCTCAGTGCTGCCTGCGGGCAGTTACGTCTGAGCACCTTGGTTGCGAGATGTATGGCATCCCCTTTAGCACTTTGACAGAAGGTATCTGGAGTGTTTGCAACACTGGTTCATCTGCTTCAGAACATGGGGGACGAGTGACCACTTGTCTTTAAAAAACGTTTTAAAAGGCATGCAAAATTTTTACCCGCGCCATAAACTGTAACAGCTGGGAGGGACAGAACTGGCTGCCAACCTTTATTACTAATGAGTTCATCAAGGTTCTGTGAATTTGCAATGACTTTATTTTTAACCGCTTGCCTTCTAAGGGGTCACTGTGTTTCCATCCTTCGCAGGATCTCCTAGTCTGCAGATAGGGTCCAGCTCCTGGAGGAACATGAGCTTCACCCCTCACCCCCGCCTCTGAGGTTCTGAGACTTTTGCTTCCATTATTTTTTTGGGTGGGAGGATGCAACACCCTTCCCTCCTGTCTCCCCTCCCTGCCATCCTCCTCAGCCCTACGGGGTCTTGTTCAGCCCCTCAGTTTTTCCCATCTCTTTAAGCCCCACGGCCCCTGCTCTTGTTGACTGTGTTTCCTTCCTCCCGCCCTCCATGGTATCTTTGGGTTTGCCCGAAGGGGATAGTTTATTTGGTGTTTGTACTGAAGGTGATAGTTGATGAAAAATGGCCCTGTTGCTCTTGCTTGTCCTTGGGCTCAGCCTCCCCTGCCAGCCCCCTCCAGGGAGCCTGAATCATCCATTGTCTAAAATGCTAGATAAGGATTTCTAAAGCAGGAGTGGGAAGAAGAAATAATGAGGTCATTATTCACCTCAAAGCCCACGGTCTTTTTGATAGCCTGAGGTGAGGCTGGTGATCCTGAAAGGCAAGCTTTCTAGGGCAGAAGGGGGATTTACGGCCAGCTTTGCATATCAAAAGGAAAGCTGGGCGGCCAGCGGGTCAAGTCTTACTTAAGTCCTAGAATAGAGAGTGGAGGGTTACCTGTGAGGCTGGGATCAGCAGGCTTTTCCTGTTACGTGACAACAAAAATACTTCAGTTTTTGCAACCACTCAGTCCTGCACTGTGGTGCAGAAGCTCCCACAGACAGTGCCTGAACCTACGAGGTGTCCGTGTGCTCGTAAAAAGGTTGTTGAGGACTGAAATTTCAGTGTCAATCATTTGCATGTGTCACCAAGCCTGCTTTTGATTTTCTTCAATGGTTAAAACAAAGATTTAAAAAATATTCTTTACCTCTTGGGCCATTAAAAAAAAAAAAAAAATTAGCAGGGCCTGGCCTGGATTTGGTCCTCCTTTAAGGTTAGTTTGCAGACCCCGTGATTTCAGTGAAGAATCTCTCTGCGTAAAAACTTAAGGCAGGCCCAGGAGGCAAGAAAGGAAAGAGCTGTTTATCGTATTTTTAATTATTTTTGTTTCTTTCTAAATATTTTATTTCGTTGTTTTTTGTAATGTTCTTTCTTCGGTGGTGGCCGTCCTGCGTCTCCGTCGCTGCTGAGGCTTCTCTCTCGATGTGGCAAGCGGTGGCTAGTCTCCAGTTGCCCTGCGCACGCTTCTCATCATGGGGGCTCTCTGGTGGTGGAGCACGGGCCCTAGGGCTCCTGGGCTGCGGTAGATGCAGTTGCCAGGCTCCAAAGACAGGCTCACAAGGTGTGGCACGCAGGCTTAGTTGCCCCGAGGCATGTGGCATCTTCCCGGACCAGGAATCGAACCCATGTCTCCTGCTTTGGCAGGCAGATTCTTTACCACCGAGCCACCAGAAAAGCCCATAGTTGATTTTGTTTTAGCTTGGCGTATACTTGGAAGAAATGATGCCGAAGCTCCAATCCTTTGGCCACCTGTTGCAAAGAGTTGACTCATTGAAAAAGACCCTGATGCTGGGAAAGATTGAAGGAGGGAGGAGAAGGGGACAACAGAGGATGAGACGGCTGGATGGCATCACCGACTCAGTGGACATGAGTTTGAGGAAACTGAGGGAGTTGGTGATGGACAGGGAAGCCTGGCGTGCTGCGGTCCGTGGGGTCGGACATGACTTACCGACTGAACAACAATCCCTGCTTTATCGACTGGGAACCATACATGCCTTCCCGCTTGAGCTCCCCTCCCACCCCGCACCCCAGCCCACCCCTCTAGGTCATCACAGAGCGCTCAGCTCGGCTCCCTGTGCAGTACAGCAGCTTCTTGCTAGCTCTCTTCTACACATTTGTTATTTTTCACTTGCTCGGTCCTGTCTGACTCTCTGCGACCCCATGGACTGCAGCACGCCAGGCCTCCCTGTCCATCACCAACTCCCAGAGTCCACCCAAACCCATGTCCGTCGAGTCGGTGATGCCATCCAACCATCTCATCCTCTGTCGTCCTCTTCGCCTCCTGCCCCCAGTCCTTCCCAGCATCAGGGTCTTTTCCAGTGAGTCAGCTCTTTGCATGAGGGTAAGAGACAGAGGGGCGACGAGACCCCCACCTTGAGGGGGAGAGACAGGGGGCTGGGAGACCCCCACTGGAGGGGGAGAGACAGAGGGGCGAGGGGACCCCCACCCAGAGGGTAAGAGTGTGAGAGAGAGCAAGGGGACCCCCACCTGGAGGATGAGAGACAGGGGGATGAGGGGAGGGAGGCGAGGGGACCCCCACCCTGAGGGGGAGAGACAGGGGGCGAGGGGAACCCCATCCAGAGGGTAAGAGTGTGAGAGAGGGCGAGGGGACCCCCACCTGGAGGATGAGAGACAGGGGGATGAGGGGAGGGAGGCGAGGGGACCCCCACTGGAGGGGGAGAGGTAGAGGGGTGAGGGGACCCCCACCCAGAAGGTAAGAGTGTGAGAGAGGGCCGAGGGGACCCCCACCCAGAGCTCCCACAGTCCCCAAGCCTGAGTGTGGGAAGAACTGCAGAGCAGAGAGGTGAGCCCTGATGAGAAGGTGCCCTGTTTCCTCAGAGGAGGCTCACAGAACCCACCAGGAGGACTCCGTGGCCATGAGGGATGGGGGCTCCCCGCTCCCAGGCAGAGAGCAACCCCCCTTTAGGGCCAGGTGCCTTAACGCATCCTGCAGCGCAGGAGCCTCGGGTTCAGTCCCTGGGTTAGCAAAGATCTCCCCGGAGGAGGGCCGGGCCGCCCACTCCGGCATTCTGGCCTGCCGACTCCCCTGGCAGAGGAGTCTGGCGGGCTCGGTCCGAGGGGTTGCCGAGAGTCAGACAGGACGGAGGGGCTCACACTTCCGTGGCTTAGCCGAGCCGTCTTGTGGGTTGGGGCCTCTCTGGGGAGTTTTCAGGAGGCAGCCTCCGGCCAGTTTCGCAGGGGAACACACAGAGATGCGGGGGCCCTCTTCTTCTCAGCAGGCTCCTCCCTCTCCCAGACTTTGGTGCTGCCTGCCTGGTGTCTGCCCTGGACTGCTGCAGAGCATCCTGTTTCTTAGCTCGGCTGGAGCTGTCGAGGACAGGCCACACGCATGGCTTTCCTGCCCTGAGTTACCTAGGACGCTGGTGGTTGTTAATGTCTGACTCTTTTGCAACTCCATGGACTGTAGTCCATCAGGCTCCTCTGTTCGTGAGATTCTCCAGGCAAGAATGCTGGAGTGGGTTGCCATTCCCTTCTCCAGGGCATCTTCCCAACCCGGGGATGGAACCCATGTCTCCTGCATTGACGGGTGGATTCTTTACCACTGAGCCACCTGGTAGGCCCTACTCAGTTAAATACACATTATTAAATATTTTCCTCCGCCAAACCTTGACCTGAAGCGACGTTTCATGGGGAAGAAAGCGGAGTTTATGTTGCCTCTTAAATAAAACGTCTGTTTTTATAGACAGTATTCTGGGCTTGCTTATCGTTCACAGCCAAGGAAAAAGCAACTTGTGTTCAATTTTTCATTCCCCATTACCAACTCACTTGTTACAGATGTTGAAATCATTCCTGGGTGGGCTTCCTTGATAGCTCAAACAGTAAAGAATCTGCCTGCAATGTAGGAGACCTGGGTTCAATCCCTGGATGGGGAAGATCCCCTGGAGAAGGTAACAGCAACCCACTCCAGTATTCTTGCTTGGAGAATCCCAAGGACAGAGGAGCCTGGCTGGGCTACAGCCCATGGGGTCGCAAAGAGTCAGACATGACTGAGTGACTAACAGTTCCACTTTTCCCTGTAAGGAACACACTTAGACTTTTCAAAGACTGTTCTAGAGCTAGCGAAGCTCTGAGCTGGCGGAAGCCATGTGTTTGTAACTGAGAAGGAATGAACCACAGTTGCTTGTATCTTTGGGGACTTGCAGCTTATGAACCATTGATTAGAAGCTCTAGTAAGAGATAGACACACACACACACACACACACACACAAAGGAGAGAGGAGAGATGGCTACAGGCAAGGACTTTTTGCAAACGTCCTTTCAAATATAGAGAATGTAGATGCTCCATTGGGGAGGTGATAAATAGACTCCCATTATACTGAAGCGAGATAATAAAATATGTGAAATTGGCCGTGGCAAGGATTTAATAGGCAAAGTGTTCCTTTCAGGGTTCTTCTTAACCTCTTCTATTATGTTCAAGCTTTTTAAACTTAAGATCAGGAGAAAAAAGACCCCAGACCCTGTAACCCATCTTTCTCTCTGCCCTACCAGGCACAGTCTGTCCCGCCCCCTCCCAAAGTCCTGGTGCCCCAGAGAATCTTCATTAAAAGGGTGGTCTGCTATCCCTGACCTTCGCTTGGGCCTCTTCCCCGAAAGCGGTGGTTGACGGTGACTTAGTGACAGTGATCCAAAGCTGAGAACAGACGTCTGGGGCTTGGAATGCCTTCTGTGCAACGCAGGGCACTTTTCTTCTTAGCATAGCAATCTCCTCTGTGCATCAGAGGAATCACTTCAGGGCCTGAGACGTCACGGATGCCAAGCCGAGCTTCTCAAGTCGTGTCTTCAGTCATCAAAGGCAGCTCGGGGACTAGAGTGTAGATGACCTCTCTCAGCAGAGTGAGCTTTGGCCAACAAGGGAACGCTCAAGCGTCAGTAACTGCTCAAGTGCCTTCTACTGACCCCGGAGGTTCTCAGATCCTGGTGTTAATGTGAGACCTCTCTGCCTCTCTCTCTCTGTCTCTTGCTGTGATACCGGGTATGTTTTTTTTTTCATGTGGTCTTACTCTCTTGCTTGTATATTGCATGTAGATTTGCAAAGTTCTCTGAACACCCGCAAATCCTATTTCATTCATCGCATTTCCATTAGTCCAACAGAGTCAAGCTTGCAAAGGCATCTTATTTTCATCGAGGTTAGAGAAAATCCAGAGGGGTTTCAGAGTGAGATTGTGGTAATTTGGCGAGGGCGTGATGGAACACACCTGGGGTTGATGTCCTCAGCCTTCTGCAGGACCATACAGCTATTCCCACTGTCGAAAAGACAGCAAGACAAGGGGATGTGGGTAAGAGGTACAGCATCCTGTGTATACAGTAATAAGCTACAAGGAGATATTGTCCAGCACGAGAAATATAGCTACTATTTTTTTAATAGCTAGAAATGGAGTATGGGTTTCCCAGGTGGCTCAGATGGTAAAGAATCTGCCTGCAGTGCAGGAGATCCAAGTTTGATCCCTGGGTTGGGAAGATCCCCCTGGAGAAGGAAATGGCAACCCACTCCAGTATTCTGGCCTGGGAAATCCCATGGACAGAGGAGCCTGGCGGGCTACAGTCCATGGGGTTGCAGAGTCAGACACGACAGAAGTGACTTAGCACACACATAGCCCTGACATGGCCCATCAAGGTTATGCAATCAAATTTTCTGTAATTTCTAGGCACACAAGTGCCAAAACACAATGTGAATAGTTGTTAGAGTTTTTTTTTTTTTTTTTTTCGTTGTTAGAGTTTTTAAACCAGATTTTAACGGGGGAAAATCCTGCGGGCAAACACTTCACTCATTTTATGAGAAAGGAATAAATATCAGTTTTGGGAATTGTTTGATCAAGTCAATAAGCATAGAAGAATTGGATAAAGACAACACTATAGAAAGTCATAGTGAGAAGTGTAATATAAACAACATTATTGTTAGTTTGAGTCTTTCTTTTTTAAATACTAGGCCAGCTGTGTGCAGAGGTTTCTCTACTTGGTGTTATTGTGCGATGCCCGTAAACACTGTGTAAAGTATCATTACATCAAATAATGATATTCCTGCTAGAGCTGACAAAGTGTCCCCGAGGGTGCGGCTTGGCATAAAGCTATGCCAGTAGTTAAGTAGTCAGCGCCAAGGCTTTGAACCCAGACTGATGCGTGTTCTCCTTCACCCTGGTTCTGACATCTTCCCAAATCTATGCATGGTCTTCAGGGAGGTCATGACCATCTGCAGACTGCACAGGCCTGTCCATAGCTGCATTTTTCTCAGGGAAGACCCCTCAGTATTTCAAATTTCTCAAAGCTTGTATAAGCCATACAAACCACCTAAGAGAAAAAAATCAGAGGAAATGGAAGCGTATAAAACTTAACAGAGAGGCAGTTTCCCATCTTTCCTATTTAAACAATGTGCTCTCAGAGAATGACCTTCAGAAAGCTTTTTTTTTTCAACTAGTAGCCTATTGATTTTTTTTTTATGATGGCTGTGGAGATAACGGTAATTAAATGTGGTGGTGTTTCTTTATCATGTGAATGATTTCTTTATCTTGTGCACTCATGTGAATGATTTATAAGTTGTATAGCATTTCAAGCAGTCGAATATTAGAGAGCAGTTTGTCCTGATGGAGATCACTGGCGAGGTTCCCATCTTTCTCTCCAAGACCAACTCTCAATACTCAAGAGCATTTCTGAGTCTCTGGGATGGACTTAGCATGTGAGCGCCTGTCTGACTTTCTGTAACTCCAGAGACTGTAGACCATGAGGCTCCTCTCTCCATGGGATTCTCCTGGCAAGGATACTGGATTGGGTTGCCATGCCCTCCTCCAGGGGATCTTCCCAACCCAGGGATCAAACCCCAGTCTCTTACATCTCCTGCACTGGCAGGCGGGTTCTCCATTGCTAGGGCCCCCTGGGAAGCCCGTGATGGACTTGGAGATGTTCTTTTTATTCAGGAGAGATGCTACTGGGCTGTGTTCTGAAAAAACCGTGCCAACGGTCCACATAGAGAATCCTTTATGGAGTGTGCCCTCTGGTGCTGGGCACTGCAGAATTGCACGTCTTTCTTCCATGGCCCCGATTCTAGGAGCAAAAAACGGAACACAGTGTGAGGGCAAGAATCTAAGAACAGACAGACTCGAGAATAAGAAGCTAAAGCCTGGCCCTGTGTCAGATGGAAGCTGGACGATACACCGGTGTCAGAGAGGAAGATAAATTAATGATGGAGAATTAGGGACGAGTGAGGCCGAGAAGATGGGCTGCCATCCTTCAGCGTATGGCTTGTCATTCGGTCGCTCAGCCGTGTCTGCCTCTTTGCGACCCCGTGGACCGCCACGTGCCAGGCCTCCCTGTCCATCACCAACTCCCGGAGGGAGTTTACTCAGACTCGTGTCCATCGAGTCGGTGATGCCATCCAACCATCTCATCCTGTCGTCCCCTTCTCTTCCCGCCTTCCATCTTTCCCAGCATCAGGGTCTTTTCCAGTGAGTCAGTTCTTTGCATCAGGTGGCGCCAAAGCATTGGAGCTTCAGCACCAGTCCTTCCAGTGAATCCTCGGGGTTGATTTCCTTTAGGAAATCAGGGTGTGGTAGATGCGGTCAGCGATTGAATGTGTCTCTGAGGAGACTGTTACCGGGTCCAGGCTCACTCTGCTCAGTGAATCAGAGACGAGGTGTTGAGGCGAGGAGTCTGACTTTACTCAGAGAAGAAACCCACAAGAGGATGGCAGGGTAATGTCTCAGAGTAACCATCTTATCGGGGGCTCTGGGTGCCAGGTTCTTTTATGGATGAGAAAAAAGGGGGAGGTGAGCAAACTTAAGAAGAAAGACCATTGCTTTTGCAAAAGTCTCCTGCAGTGCAAGCCTCGGGCGGGGGTGTGTGTTAATTCCTTCCTTCCTACCGTCCCGAGGTGGACAGGGCTCTGAACAAAGGTGCTTTATTTAGTTTAAGGGCCTGGCAGAGGGGCAGGATGGCCTGAGGCAGGCCGATTTTAATAACAAAAAGCAACGAAAAGCAAGTCTCGGAAACAGTTCCGACCGGGAGTCAGAACCGGCCTCTCCCTGCAGCAAGATGACCTGGGTTCCACAAGGCCGACTCAAGGTGGGAAGGTCTTGTTGCTGGCAGAGGGACGCCGCCCCCCCCACCAGGACCCTGAGATCGGACTCTTGTCTAACCCTCGGAAATGAGTTGTCCAAGGAGACACTCCTGCTGACAATCCTTGTTTGATGACGTGGGAGATAAAGCCCGCCGGCCCAAGGAGTGGACTTGGGAGTCAGGAGGTACAGCGAGAAGCGAGGCTTGCACGACGGTCTCAGCAAGGTCAGCTGCCTGGTGGGAGGCCCACCCAGAGTCCTTACAACAGGGGTTTTTATTCTCCTGGCTGGAAAGTTCCTCCCATAGTTTTTCACTGGGATGCCACAGAGTTTGCAATCTTCCCGAGAGGGTCACCTGGGTTTTTTTTTTTTTTTTTTTTATTACTCTCCCTGAGCCCTTCTTCTCATTTTTATGTTTTGAATTTACCAACAGAATGAAAATGGCATTTCGCCCTCTCCCTTTGGTTTTTCCTGCGCAAGAATCCTAAAAGGCTGTTCTGTCTGCAGGCTGTCCCGCTAGGCTGGTTGTCCCTGAAAACGGACCTCTTGATGTGTTTTGGTTGCACTGATAACGATGGCTGATGCTGAGTTCTCCAAGGAAGAGGAGCCTCGAGGCTGCACGCACAGAGGGTAGCGTACTGCGCTCTGGCCTCGGTGAGGAGGATGGACGTCGCTCCACCAGGGAAGCCAACCGGCCGGCAGAGGTGACCCCTGAGGTTCAGGAGTTGGGGGGAGTGTCTAGTGTGAGATGTGCTGCTGAGAGCCGAGATTTCTCCTCCTGACTAAGTGCTGAATTCCCCTCCTGGAGCAGATAGAAGAGATGGACAGGATCCCTGAACAGGGGCAGAGAACAGAGGCGGACTGGGCTGCCCCTTCCGGGTGCCCAGCGTGGGTGGCTGAGTGGGGCATGGTGCCCAGCGTGGGTGGGTGGGTGCGTGGGGCACAGTTAGGAGGAGTTGCTTCAGCTGCAGGGCGTCTCTCTGCCCCAGGCTTTGTCTCTGCTGGGGTGACCCGCATCTAAAGAGCACTTGAGGTGGGGGGAGACACAGCCCTGCCGGCCAGCCTGACACAGGACGACTCTCAAAGGCTCTCTGCTCGCCAGTTCCCTCCCCGATTCCCTCTGGCTGGGCCAGAGCTTGGTCTGTTCAGCCCTCCCCATCAACCACCGCTCCTCGGTCTTCTCCCTCCCTTCCACCTGTGTTGAAAGGTCTTTTGGATGCTCATCTGTTTTTTTTTTTTTATTGTCAATTGGATAGACAAATTATCTATGTTTACATTTAGTATCTTGAAATCTTAATTCTCAATGTCTTATTCCCCACCCCTTTCAGAATTGAACCATGCTTACTCAGAATACACTAGATTCGTACCATTATTTTATGTACCATAAATAGAATGTTGGGATAAACCTATAACTTTTAGAGAAACCGATATCCTGGTGGCTCAGATAGTTAAGAGTCTGCCCGTAATGCAGGAGACACGGGTGTGATCCCTGGGTCGGGAAGATCCCCTTGGAGAAGGAAGTGGCAACCCACTCCAGGATTCTTGCCTGGAGAATCCCGTGGACCGAGGAGCCTGGCGGGCTACCGTCCACGGGGTCACAAAGAGCCGGATATGACTGAGCGACTAACACTTTCACTTTCTTTTCAAACTGACACTTTTAAAGCAAATATGTAGCAATACACGCTGTGGTTTAATTTGTTCTCTGACTGTGGGATTCATCATTGCAAAATGAAGAGGCATGGCTTGTAGTGATGAGCTTTAGTTTGTATTTTTTACGGCTTTAAGGGAGATTTATATCTGTTCATTATATGGGGTTGGCACACAGCTGCCCTCTGTGGAAATTTTTTGTATCATGTGGTTTAATATTTTCTTCTTGAGAGGAAACTAAAGATATATTTTTGCTCATTGTTTGTAATCTGAATTAATGCTCCACACATAGTATGATCTCAGCATGAACTATCCTAGCAGACTTTTACTTATCTGTTACTTTACTAAGTAACCAAATGTTAAGACAGAAAATTGAGGGACCTTCCTTTATCCTGCAGGGGGTGCTGTGGTACAGTATAAAATACCCCTCTCTGCTTGGCTAGCTAGGCTTTGCCCTACCCTCTGGTTTTTAAGTGTAATACCAGGCTTTTTAACTTAATTAAAAAAACGTTATTTTCACCCCTCCAACTGTGGCAACAGGCATGTCTGCTTGTGGAAATTATACTAGCAGGTGATCTCAGTTCTTTATTAAAAATGGATACATGTATATGTACGGCTGAGTCCCTTCTCTCTTCACCTTGAAACACTCACAAAGTTGTTTATTGGCTATACACCCCAACACAGAAGAAAAACTTTATAATGAAAATGAAAAGCAAGTTTCTCTGGAAAAAAATATACCAATATCATGATTGTCACAAATGGGATGGTTAGTTGGAGTTGTGGTTTTCTACAATGTTGTTTGTCTCCATTCATTAAATGTCTCAGTTCAGTTCAGTTACTCAGTTGTGTCCGACCCTTTGCAACCCCATGGACCTCAGCACGCCAGGCCTCCCTGTCCATCAGCAACTCCCAGAGTTTACCCAAACCCATGTCCATCGAGTCGGTGATGCCATCCAACCATCTCATCCTCTGTCGTCCCCTTCTCTTCCCACCTTCAATCTTTCCCACCATCAGGGTCTTTTCAAATTAACTGTTTATATTTTGGAAAAAAAAAAATATATATATATATATATAGTTTGAACTTAGAACATGGTTTTTTAGTTTTAGTGTATATTTTTTTAAAAAAGGCATCCAAATGGTAAAGTACTGTTTGAGTGTTCTGGGATTCCTTTATTATGATTATTACAGAATTGACAAGTCAAAAGCGTTAGTGAGTCACGCTCAGTGTAGGTAAATTGCTGGTCTGTAGCAGAAGATGCTGGAGAGGGTGCCTTGGTGCTTGTGTGGCTCTCAAGGAGTCGCTCCAGTTCCCTCCGCTGTGTGTCAGGTATGAGGGCTTTTACTCAACGTCTTGGCAAGTGGTTCGCCCTGTAGCACCTCACAGGACTGAGGATCTTAATCCTACGCCTGAAGCCTTGGAGTCTGTCCCTTTGGCAAGACCTGAAGTGGGAATATTGTTACCGGCTTGAATTTCCACTTCAAGAGAAAAAAGACTGCCGTTTTCAGCCTCCCAAGCTGAGATTCAAATGCAGATCTGACTTGGCCTGCCCGACCACAGTGGAGGGATGAACAGTTCCAATGCTGAGGTTCCGAGAACTGGGCTGGGCGGAGGCCCTCATTTTATCTCCTTTTTTCATTTTTTTCCAGTTAATCTCCTTTTCTCATTTTTTTTTTTTTCCAGACCTACCTCAATATGGAACTCATGGTTCCCTGGTGGCTCAGCAGTAAAAGAATCTGCCTGCAATGCAGGAGACCTGGGTTGGAAAGGTCCCCTGGAGGAGGGCATGGCAAGCCACTCCAGGATTCTTGCCCGGAGACTCCCATGGACAGGGGAGCCGGGCGTGCTGCAGTCCTCGGGGTCGCAAAAGAGTTGGACACGACTGAACGACCTAACACAAGACGAGTATCCGCCTAGCCTTCTTAGGGCCAGGTGGTTTTTGTTTGTCTTTACTTTTTGACTTTTTTATTTTTGGCTGGGTCCTGGGTGCCGTGCACAGGCTTCCTCTCCTTATAGCAAGGAGGGGCTGTTCTCTGGTTGTGGTGAACAGGCTTCTGATCGCAGAGACTTCTCTCGTTGCAAAGGACAGGTTCCCTAGTTGTGGCTCTCAGGCCCCAGAGTGTGGGTCTCAGTAGTTGCGGCTCAGCACGGCCTCAGTATCCCCGAGCCATGTGGGATCTTCCCAGACCAGGGATCGAACCCCTGTCCCCTGCATTACAAGGCAGACTGCCAACCGCTGGACCACCAGGGAACGCGTCGACGTTCCTAATCTTGGCACGGTAGAAGTTTACAAGCCAGTCGTTGCGTGGAATGCCCCTCGGTTTACCTGGTATTTTCTCGTGAACCTGTGTGGGCTGCCCGCCTTTGCTGGGAGGTCAGCACAGAAGCAATATAGCCTGTTCTTTTCATCGTATTCAGTCGTTGACCATAGTGTTTTGAGCGTTCGCATAGCTGCTGACGATTTGACGAAAGTGAAGAGAAAGTGAAAGTGGCTCAGTGGTGTCTAACTCTGCGACCCATGAACTGTAGAGTCCATGGAATTCTCTCCTCTCCAGGCCCGAATACTGCAGTGGGTAGCTTTTTCCCTTCTCCAGGGGACCTTCCAAACCCAGGGTCGAACCCAGGTCTCCCACATTGCCAACGCATTCTTTACCAGCTGAGCCACAAGAGAGGCCCAAGAATACTGGAGTGGGTGGGTAGCCCATCCCTTCTCCAAGGGATCTTCCCGACCCAGGAATTGAACCGGGGTCTCCTGCGTTGCAGACGGATTCTTTACCAGCTGAGCTAAGGTCTTCCTCAGTTTTAACACTTTAATTTTTAAAGAAGGTGATCTCTTTCCCTGATGCTAGCTCAGCCAGCAACCAAGATGAGAGTCTGTAATGAAATCGTGCTGTGAGAGTTGTGGAGACGAGAAACATCAGACCCTTCCTTTGACAAGTACCCTCATATCTAGAAGGCAGAATGAGTTTGCTTACTCATTTGTCACGTACACGTCACCTCTAGTCTTGTCCATGTGGCTTATTAAAGCAAACTGAACAGAAGTTGAACATTTCTGATTTTATTTCACTTAAGGTTTGAATCTTTTTGTTTTTGTTTTTTTTTTTTCTGGCAGATTCATCAAACTGAGATGTTTTTGGAGTAAGAACTTCCTAAGTGTTCCTTTAGGAAAATAGGAAATCCTAATTTGGAAAAGGGGATTTAAAGAATTTTACTTTCCAGAAGACTTGTTTCCTATCCCATGTCTAGTTTATTTGTATTTCTGTACAGACCCTCGGAATACACAATATTTAAAGAGTATATTTTCTCATGTTTTAGAACTCATCTATCGAGGAAAGATAAACGGTGAAAGTAAACCGTGGTTTCTCACCTTTAGCATTGTGATCATTTTGGCTAGATAATTGTGTTTGTTTTTTTTAAATTTGCTTTTTATTGGATTTCGGCTGCTTCACCACTAAAATGTTAGTTTCTGCTGTATAGCAGAGTGAATCGGCCATATGTACACATACGTCCGGTCTTTGGTTTTTTGGATTTCCTTCCCTTTGAGGTCACCCCAGAGCACTGAGTAGAGGCCACCGAGCTGTACAGCAGGTTCTCATCCATTATCCATTTTATATGTGTGTGCGCTCCGTTTTGTATTTTATGTGTGTGTGTAAGTGGTCAGTTTTGTCTGCAACCCCGGGGACTGTAGCCCAGCAGGCTCCTCGGTCCATGGGTTTCCCAGGCAGGAACACTGCAGCGAGGTGCCGTTTCCTCCTCCAGGGGACCTTCCTGGACCAGGGATCTATTTTACAGGTAATGTCAATAGCATGTATATGTCGGTCCCGTCTCCCGTTTTCTGCCGTCACCATCCCTCCCGATCTTGGCATCCGTACATTTGTTCACTACAACCTGTGTCTCTATTTCTTTGGCTGTGTGTCTGTAGTGGGTCCGGTCTGTGAATTACAGGCCCATTTAGCAGCTTCCCTGGCCCCTGCCCACGAGATCCAGAGGTTCCTCCCTGTTCTGAAACCAGAAATATCTCCAGATGCTGCAGATGTCCCTTTCTGGGTAGCAGAAGCACGGACAAACAGACTTGCCTCTGGTTGAGAACTCCTGAAGCAGATCATAGAAGTGTTAGGTAATTTTTAAACTTTGTCATTTAGAAACTATGGGTGGAATTATAGACTTAAAATCCGGAGTTCTATTCAAGTAGAATTTTCAGCATTTCCATTATTAAGTGTAGGGAACTTTAAGTTTCAAGAAGAAAGTAGACCAGATAACGTTGAATTTTAAGTATTTCTAGAGATATATCTTTGCAATATAATATCAATATATATTAAACTATAATGTTAATATATAAAATATTAAAATGAATATATATTAAAATTAATGTGTGTTCTCAAGGGGTGTTCAGTTGCTCAGTTGTGTCTGACTGTCTGCGACCCCATGGACCCCATCCCACTAGGCTCCTCTGTCCGTGGGATTCTTCAGGCAAGAATACTGGAGGGGGTTGCCACTTTCTCCTCCAGGGGATCTTCCTGATCTGGGGATTGAACTCATGTCTGCCTTGATTTCCTGTATTGTAGGCAGATTGCCTATCCATTGAGCCATAGCAAGGTCTGCAGCATTAAAATTAATATGTGTTAAAATATCAACGTATATTAAAACATTACAAGTTTAAGTATTTCTGGAGATACAGTTTTGCCCCACAATATATATTGAAATAGGTGCTGTGGGGATGACGTTTATTTTATTTTATTTTTTTTGCTAAATTTCATCAGCATTTAGACAACAGATCCACCCTTTTCACGTCCGTGATGCCAGTTACGGTTCCCCTGACTAGACTTTGATAGAATTTCTTGTCACACGGAAGGGTGAGTTCTCTCATACTGCGGTCACCGGCCTGACTCTGTGCTGGCGGTGACCGCGGAGGAAGCACAGTGCCCGTTCCTGATGAGAGAACTTCGGGGGGAATGTTTCTCCCTGGGGCGCTTCACCGTCAAATCGAGACCTGCTGTAATTGCTTTTCGGTGGTGCCAAGTTTTAGTTCTTTTTCGGGCCTTTTCTGTCAGATTGCCACTGGGAGGACTGAATTGCAAGGAACGGCACATAATTTGAAATGGGTGTGTATTCGCTACAAAAGTCCTCTTGGCAGACGAAATATTTCTTTTACTACATTCACTGTGTGCGGTAGGAAGGAATGAGCAAATACTTTGCCGTAGTATCTCCTGAGTCCTTGGACAGGTCAGATATGAAGCTTGAGTAACCACAGGTGCTCAGAAAGGAATGCAGAAATATGTCTGATGTGTTGTTCGCCCATTATGCAAGTATTTGCTTTATTACAGCTATGGAAATACCTTCACAAATATTTTCTGGCAAAGCGAGCGTTTTTTTTTTTTTTGAAACATTTACTTGGCTTTGAAGGTTGCTCTTACTCAATTGTTTGCTCAGTAGAGGGGGGAAAAAAATGGGAAAGGCTTTTCAAGTTCGTTGTCACCTATGGGTCCTCTAGTCCCCTCATGAAGAAATCTTTGGGGTCAGGCCCCTGTTCAAATGGTTCAGGAATCAAAGAAACACACGAAGAAGTGAGCAAAAGCCAATCTTCTGGCTACAGGAAGATGACAACTTGGTAGACTTAAGAATCTAAAGTGAAAAAAGAAAAAAGAAGAACCCCGGAAGATGAAAACGGGAGAAAAAGCACAGGCAGGTATGAGAGTAAAGGAAAGGAGCCACAGCGGCAGCTTCACGGGGCCAAGGAATTTCACTTTGTCCTATGAGTCCTCGTGTTCACAGTTCCTTCCTCGGGTGTCAGAGGGGACCGTGCAAGCTGAGTAGATAAAGAGCAGGAGGCAGGCTGTGGGTGGGTTGAATGTAACTTTCCGCTAAACTGGATTTATGGACGAAGGGGAACACATGCGTCGACAGAAAAAAAAAAAAAGATGCATGACGTGAGAATTGTGAGTTACGTTTTATTGGCGGCGAAGTGAGGACTGTGGTCCGGGATACAGCCTCTCAGGCAGCTCTGAGGAGCTGCTCCCAAGAGGGAGTGTGGAGGTCACTGTGGACCTTGGCAGAACGCGGCTTTGGGGAAGGGGCACCTGTGCAGTGAAGCATGCACATTTGGCAGAAGGTGGTCGCTGCTGGTCGCAAGGGGCTGCTATCTCCATCCGTGATCTTAGGGCCTTTGTAGATAGGAGACGACGCAGGAAACTGGGCACCTTAAACCTTTTCCTAGGGACTTCCCTGGTAGTACAGTGGTTAAGACTCTGTGCTTCCGCAGTAGGGGACACGCGTTGCATCCCTGGTTGGGAAACTGAGGTCCCGTATGCCACACAGCCAAAAGAAACGAATCAATAAATACTAAAAGTAAAGCTTCATTCTAGAAACTAGGTAGCCACTGAAAAATCTGTTCGCCGAGCGGCAGTGGAGATGCAGACAGAAAACAGACTTATGGACAAAGGGGCGAGGTAAAGGAGAATTGTTAGTCGCTAAGTCGTGTCCGACTCTGTGACCCCACGGACTGTAGCCCACCAGGCTCCTCTGTCCATGGGATTCTCCAGGCAAGAATGCTGGAGTGGGTTGCCACTTCCTAAAGGTGGAGAGGGGGAGATAAATAGTGTAGCATGGATGCGTATATACTAATATATGTAAATAGATCACCAGTGGAAGTTTGCTCTCTGACTCAGGAACCCAAACTGGGGCTCTGTAATAATTCTGATTCTAATTAGAAATCTAATTCTCTGTGTGTGCTAAGTCGCTTCCATCATATCTAACTGTCTGTGACCCCGTGGAATGTAGCCCTCCAGGCTCCTCTGTCCATGGGATTCTCCAGGCAGGAATACCGGAGTGGGTTGCCCTTTCCTTCTCCACTAATTCTCTGTACTAGTCTAATAATTCCCACCCTCGAGGGGTGGGAATGGGCAGGAGGTGGGAGGAAGATTCAAGAGGGAGGGGACATATGTACACCCATGGTTAATTCAAGTTGATGTATGACCCACATCAAACCAATATTGTAAAGCAGCCATCCATCAAATAAAAATAAATGCATTTTAAAAAATATTAATAGAAACAAATACTTAACAGGACAAAAGTTTAAAAAAAAAAAACAAAAAACTAGGTAGCCCAGCCTAGTCCCCAACATGTTTTAAAAAACAAAACAAAACTTTTCCTGAAAATATCTAACTATCTGCAGACCTGTTCTGCCAGTCTTTCCAGAGTGCAGAGGGCTCAATGCCTCACCTCCTCCCTGAACTCCTTTCAAGGGGGCATGGAAGGTTAGCGAGTGCCGTGGCCAGGGACCTGATCCTAGTAGAAGCAGATGACAAGGACCGATTTCTGGTTGGCAGTCCTAAAGACAAGGGCACAATCAGTTTGTTTGTTTTTAACCCGGGTCTCCTGCATGGCAGGCAGACGGGTTACCATTTGAGCCACCAGGGAAGATAACATTTACTTATTGATTTGGCCGTGCGAGGTCTTTGCTGTACCATGCAGGGTATTTAGTTGCAGCACGTGGGGTCTAGATTCCCTGGCCAGGGATCGAACCCAGGCCACCTGCATTGGGAGCTTGCAGTGTTAGCCCCTGGACTGCCAGGGAAGTCCCCCAAATCAGTATAATCTTGGGATCCCATGGGATGTCTTGGATAAAGGAAAAGAAACAGTGATTCAGTGAATGCTATCAGTCAAGACTTGGTGAGCCGACTCCTGACGCTGGGAAAGACTGAAGGCGGGAGGAGAAGGGACGACAGAGGATGAGATGGTTGGATGGCATCATCGGCTCAATGGACGTGAGTTTGAGTAAACTCCGGGAGTTGGTGATGGACAGGGAGGCCTGGCGTGCTGTGATCCATGGGGTCACAGAGAGTCGGGACACGACTGAGCCACTCGACAATAGTGACCAGCTCATGCTGGAACGGACTCTTATTTCTTTGATCCCGAGGAGGGAAAATCTTTTGATGGGTAATAACCAAGTAGCACCTCATAAACAACAATGGGCACGATCCCTTTATGTCTGCTTGTGCATTTCCGGAAGCTTTGAGCGGTGCCTTGCACGTGGAAAGTGCTCAATAAACATACACCGAAGTGAGCTGATTTAAGTTGAAATTGCTGTTCATAAAGCTCACGGTAGAGCGACAGTCTGGGCTACGAGAGCCCAGGCGGCATCTGTCAGCATGCAGATAAGCATTCCTAATAAAGTTTAAACGCTGGGGGCATTTGCCTTCCTTCCAAGCCTTCTGTGAGGGCTCATTCGTGGGTCCTGAGAAGCTGAGAAGTCTTGTCAACACCGCATCAGCGGGGACACACATGAGTTCCTTCCGCCCTGAAATGTTATCCGCGGCCACGGTAGTCATACACGACCGTCCCTGAATAGGCGCTTTTGAAACCCAGGCTTCGAGCTACCCAATACAGCATCGATACCATCAGAGCTTATTCTCGAATTTCCGTCCCTCCAGAACTGACCCCCGCCCCCCAGGCCAGTCACAACAGCAGCAGCGTGTTTCTTGGATCAGTGAGGGCTAGTTCATTCATCGGAGGTGCCGAGTGCCTGCTGCAAGGAGAACACGAGACGCTAAAGCTTCCAACTGCATTTTAACTTTTCTAATGTGATGATTGAATGTTCTGCCCATTCTCACATTTAGAAAGTATTTCACTTGTGTGCTGCGACACTAAAGATTTGAAACATGTATCTTTGTTCCATGCCATTTCACGTTAAATAAGTGAAATAGATCAGCCCAGCAGTTTATATCCCAAGTTTTCTTCAGCCGAACTTCCTTGAATTCTAGCGAAACATTTCCCACTGAATTTGTTCTGTCGTTCAGTCACTCAGGGGTGTCCGACTCTTTGTGACCCCGTCGGGTGCAGCGCGCCAGGCTTCCCTGTCCTTCACCGTCTCCCGGAGTTAATTCAAATTAACTTGGATAATAAAACTACAACCCTATAGGAACTTCCCTGGAGGTGCAGTGGTTAAGATTTCGCCCTCCGGTGCAGGGAATGTGGGTTCAATCCGTAGTCAGGAGCTGAGATCCCGCATTCATCATGGCCAAAAAGCCAAAAAGGAAAACAGAGATGCTATCATAGCAGATTCAACAAAGAGTTTAAAAAATGGTCTACATGAAAAGAACTTTTAAAAATCACCTGTATTTCTTGCTGAGGAAATGCACTTATGCGTGTTACTAAAAACAGAGTTTACAAAGGTAAACACAGGGGTGGATGAAGGACTTATTGAGAGTGGGAAAAGGCTAAGAATGTGCACAGACTGTGCTTCAGAAAGGTGCAGATAAACAGAAAGATCAGAAAAAGAAGTGACATTCTGAACTAGTGCTCAGAGGGGATGCTCGGAAAGACTACACCTGGGTGGAAAGAGAACCGGGGGTTTTCATGTGGGAGACCACGGCTTCCCAACGTGGGGGTCAAATTTGGAGGGCGGGGGGTCATGCTTTTGGAGAAGGGCATGGCAACCCACTCCAGGATTCTTGCCTGGAGGATCCCCATGGCCAGAGGAGCCTGGCGGTCCACAGTCCAGGGGATCGCAAAGGGTCGGACATGCCTGAAGGGACTTAGCGTGTCATGGTTTAGATGCCACGGTCCTTGGGGGATTCCACAGCCGCTGAGATGCTCCATAGACGAGGGTCTCAGACACATACAACTTCTGGATGACCCACTTCTGAGTGACCCCATATTGTATATGATTCTCCAAAGCCCACAGCCGACTTTATTATTCCTAGATACCCAAGGCCTGCTGTTTGTGGTCCTGCTATGTATTGAGGACTGCAGGCACGCAGCCTGCAGGTGGTTAGAAGAAATATTTCACTTTCTTTTGTTGAGACTATCCCTGGGTGTCCTTGTGCAGTGCTTGAGAAAAATCTCTTCATTTCTGACAATGCCCCCTTGTTATCTGAGTTGTGAATAGATGCCTCATGTATCAGCTGCTCCTGGATATCATGCATTTATGGTAGGTTTACAATGATGCACCAAACTTACCTGATTTCAGAATTTTTTTCAAAAGTATCATTATTCATTTGAGCAGTATCTTAACCTCTTGTGTCTTAAGTTGTTCTTTAGAAATAGGAACAAGCATACAGCCTCATTCTGCATTCTGTTGTCACCGTGCCCAAATATTTACATATTTAAAACAGAATCATAACAAATTATAGTATCTTGCTTTTAGCTTCATATTGTAATAGGCATTGTTTCCCATGAAGTTGATAATAGTATCTGTGAAAGTGAAACTTGCTCAGTTGTGCCCTACTCTTTTCGACTCTGTGGACTCTACAGTCCATGAGAATTCTCCAGGGCTGAACGCTGAAGTGGGTACCCTTTCCCTTCTCCAGGGGATCTTCCCAACCCAGGGATCAAACAAACCTGGGTCTCCCGCATTGCAGGCAGATTCTTTACCATCTGAGTCACCAGGGAAGCCCAAGAATACTGGAGTGGGTAGCCTATCCCTTCTCCAGTGGATCTTCCGGACTCAGGGATCAAACCGGGGTGTGAATTTTATTTCAGGAGAGTTAAGAAAGTGGAATGAAATATTTTTGGTACTGCCAGGGTCCGGGGGCGGTGGTCCTGAGAAAAGAAGGATGCGGGACAGGAGAGCCCCGAGTTCATAAGTCCACTTCTGATTTTTAACTCCAACAAAGTTAGCCTAGGTACCCAGCTCACGCAGTCATCTACATAGTACTATATTGGAATAAATTTGTAATCAAAGTGTTAGTCGCTCAGTCAGGTCTGACTCTTTGCAACCCTGTAGACTGTAGCCTGCCGGGCTCCTCTGTCCATGGGATTCTCCAGGCAACAATACTGGAGTGAGTTGCCATTCCCTTTTCCAGCGGATCTGCCCGACCCAGGGGTCAAACCTGGGTCTCCTGCACTGCAGGCAGATACTTTACAGTCTGAGCTACCAGGGAAGCCCTACTTTTCACACAGATATTTAATGCATAAATAAATTTATGTTTGCATAAACAAACACAGAAAGAAAAAAGTTTTTAATCTTATAATAGAGCACCTTGAAAAGTATAGTACAATACTACCAGCCTCATCACTGCTGGTTTTACACACACTTCCCGACTTCCTGGGCTTGAAATAAAGATGCTGTATTACTGTACTCTATACAGTAAAGGAAATCAACCCTAACATATTCACTGGAAGGATGGATGCTAAAGCTGAAACTGCAGTACTTTGGCCACCTGATGCAAAGAACAGACTCACTGGGAAAGACCCTGATGCTTTTGAAAGATTGAAGGCAGGCGCAGAAGGGGATGACAGAGGATGAGATGGTTGGATGGCATCACCGACTCGATGGACATGAGTTCGAGCAAGCTCCACGAGATGGTGATGGACAGGGAGGCCTGGCGTGCTGCAGTCCGTGGGATTGCAAAGAATCAGACACGACTGAGCGACTGAAGAACGACAACAATAACAATATAGCACCGTACAATGAAGCACCACCATTTGTAGAGGATGCACGCCTGTGACAATGGACACTAGTCATGTAAACTAACTGATGTAGCCGGACACTTGAACATATGTTCGCATCTTTCAAAGATTGTAACCTGAAGGTTTATATGTAGGGCACTTTGATACAGCGTTTTTTTTTTTTTTCTAAGCCTAAATAAAAATCACCTAATATTTACAAAGCTGTGTCCTGCAGTGTAGACGCAGATGACTAAGACACTTCCTACTTAGTAGGAGTTCACATGTTGTTTTGAGTGAAAATATGTAAGCACGGATATAGGGGCAGAGACTTGGCTCAAATGTTTAGGAATGGAATTCAAATTTATAAGAAGTATGACCCCGGTAACTTTGCTAAATGTGCTGATTCTCAAAGGGTTAGGATAACCCTTATAAGTTTCTTAAATCTTCTGACCTAATATATATTGTTGTTATTGTTTAGTCGTTAAGTCGTGTCTGATTCTCTGTGACCCCATGAACTGCAGCACGCCAGGCCTCCCTGTCCATCACCAACTCCCGGAGCTTGCTCAAACTCATGTCCATTGAGTCAGTGATGCCATCCAACTGTCTCATCCTCTGTCGCCCTGTTCTCCTCCTGCCCTCAATCCTTCCCAGCATCAGGGCCTTTTTCAGTGAGTTGGTGGTTTGCATCAGGTGGCGGAAGTATTTGGCCAGATTTATATATAATTATACAGATATGTGGGCTTCCCCAGTGGCTCAGCTGGTACCGAATCCACCTGCAATGCGGGAGACCTGGGTTCGATCCCTGGGTTGGGAAGATGCCCTGGAGAAGGGAAAGGCTACCCACCCCAGTATTCTGGCCTGGAGAGGAGCCTGGCAGGCTACAGTCCATGAGGTCGTGAAGAGTTGGAGGCAACTGAGCGACTAAGCACACACACATACATACATGTATTTACAATGACTATGTATCATTATAAAAGAAAATGAGTCTTTTCCTCCACTAGTTGAAAGATGAAAAATCCTTCTCCTTGAAGACATCAGACACCCGTCTGTGCTTTCTTCTTGACGTTTTATATTTTTAATTAAATTCTCCAAGGCATTCAGGATTCAAATGAGTGTTTGAGATGCTGTAGAACTCTGAATTTTTTTGATTTTACTGAGATAGCCATCCAGTTGTCCTGATAACATTTACTGCAGAGTTCTTTCTGTCTTAATAAGCTAGTTCTGGGTCATTAATTCTCCTCTCCCTCTCCTGCCAAGGACTTATGTTTTATGTATTTTACCAGTTCTGACTAAGGAACATACTAGTGAAATCCTGAGTGAAGTCCTGACCGTGGAATACATGTGAGCTTGTTTGTGTGGTCTCCCTCTCTCACTGGGCATTCATTTGTATTAATGCTGCTTGAATGTGTTAGGTGAGAAATAGCGCATCATTTTGGTTAATACTATTGAGATTAAATTGTTTTAAATTTAGCTACGGAACCTCTTTAAAAACGATTTCTTTAAAGATTAATTATTTTGTTTTTATTTTCTTGTTCTTGGCTGCCCTGGGTGTTCGGTGCCACGTGGGCTTTTTTCTCTACTTTGGGTGAGTCGCGGCTACTCTCTAGTTGCAGTGTGCGGGATTCTCACTGTGGTGGCTCCTCATATCGTGGAGTGCAGACTGTAGAGCACAAGTTCTGTAGCTGTGGCACACGGCCTTAGATGCCTGTGGGATCTTCTCGGACCAGGGCTCGAACCCTTGTCTCCTGCACTGGCAGGCAGATTCTGAGCCTCCCAGAATTCTGAGCCACCAAGGAAGCCTATGCACCATTTTTTGGTGTACAAAATTTGACAACACGTTCCTAATGATTTTTTTTAATATTCTTCGCTTATTTAAAGGTATTTGAACATCCATCTGGCTGACTTTATTTTTCTGGGCTCCAAAATCACTGCAGATGGTGATTGCAGCCATGAAATTAAAAGACGATTACTCCTTGGAAGGAAAGTTATGACCAACCTAGACAGCATATTAAAAAGCAGAGACATTACCAACAAAGGTCCATCTAGTCAAGGCTATGGTTTTTCCAGTAGTCATGTATGGATGTGAGAGTTGGACTAGAAAGAAATCTGAGCACCAAAGAATTGATGCTTTTGAACTGTGGTGTTGGAGAAGACTCTTGAGAGTCCCTTGGATTGCAAGGAGATCCAACCAGTCCATCCTAAAGGAGATCAGTCCTGAATATTCATTGGAAGGACTAATGTTGAAGAAGCTGAAGCTCCAATCCTTTGGCCACCTGATGTGAACAGCTGACTCACTGGAAAAGACCCTGCGGCTGGGAAAGATTGAGGGCAGGAGGAGAAGGGGACGACAGAGGATGAGGTGGTTGGATGGCATCAGTGACTCGATGGACATGGGTTTGAGCAAGCTCCAGGGGTTGGTGATGGACAGGGAAACCTGGCATGCTGTAGGCCCTGGGTTGCAAAGAGTCGGACACGGCTGAACGACTGAACTGAACTGAACTGATCTTAGCTTGGGCTGCCATAAGAAAATCCTGGAGGCTGGACAGTCTTAACAACGAATTCATGTCTCACAGTTCTGGACGCTGGAATCTCTAGATCAGGGTGCCAGTGTGTCTAGGTTCTTGGTGGGCACACTCTTCTTGGCTCAAATTTTATTGTTCCAAAAGGGATCGGTGAACAGTGTAGTTTTCCTTAGCTCATTATCTGTAGTGGGATGCTTCAACGTTGACCCTCTGTAAGGAGATTTGCAATTTGCACCATTAATATTGAAACTATTCATAAAAATCTGTGTGTTTTACTGTTGTCATTAGTTTTGATTTTACTTGCATGTTAGGTGAAATAGGAAATTATTTATGTATTTTCTTATCTGTGACTTTTAAATAGATGAACTTCAGGGTTTTTAAGCCTAATGTAATAGCTTATATGGCCTTCCCTGGTGGCTCAGGTGGTAAAGAATCAGCCTGTGGTGCAGGAGACCCGAGTTGGATCCGTGGATAGGGAAGATCCCCCTGGAGAAGGGAATGGAAACCCACTCCAGTACTCTTGCCTGGAGAATCCCATGGACAGAGGAGCCTGATGGGTACAGTCCACAGGGTCACAGAGAGTCAAAACACAACTGAGGTACTGACACACACAGAATAGCTTATACATGTATAGTCTTTATTCTGCCATGTTTTTGCATGTATTACTTTCATTGTTACAGTTTCTTGTGTGTGTGTGTGTTCCACTTCCCTCACATAATACTGTTGTTTTTTTCTTTATGTCGTTCTTTCTGTAGAATTCTAGAATGCATGTGGTTCTTGTGGTCTTTCTGCCAAAGGTTACCTTCATATTTTAAAGAATACACGTCTGTCGTCACTGTCGTTAATAAAGCTTTGCCTTTTGGTGTTCTTGCATTTCCTCAGTCTTCCCAGTTCTCAGGGGTCATTTGCGTTCTGTAGAATTTTGCATCTGAATTCTTACTAGATGGTCGTGTTACGTTGATTTTCCATAGTCGTTTGTATATTTCTGTGAGGGTTTATGACCATATAAATAACACGTGTGGGGTGCTTCTTCTGTTACAAGATTTTCGACTTGGCACAGCTCTTCCCATTTCCACTTTTCCATTCTTGAGCTCAAGTTTATTGGTACCTGGGTGGTTAGTGTAGTTTACTTTCCACGGACGGTGTGCTCCCAGTGTCCTTTGTGTCCTGAAAGGATCGCTCCTTGTTCCTTTCCCTGAATGACAAGTAAAAAAATTCCCGAATCGTGGGGCAGAAAATTTTTGGATCGTGAGCTGTTTCCTCAAGAGGTTAATAACTTGGCTCTAAGGTCTTTGGTGGTTAATATGTAGGGGAAGAGTTTTGAGTCAGTCTGAGTTGGTTCTTTCAATATACATTTTTTTTTTTTGCCATTTTTAAATTTTTTAAATGGTGAGGGCTACCGCCTTTGGAACACGCGTTTTGTTGGGCTGGGCTGGGCTCTGGGTCTCCCAGTCGTTTTGTTCTGCAGGAAACGATCTCCACACCATTCTGAATTCCAGCTCAGGAGAATCCCCAATTCCCGCCTCAGCCCTCTTGTCTTCTCTGTGTATCCCTTCTTTTCGGAGACATTCTAGATACTTGTCATAGCCCCTCTTTCCTGGGCGTGCGTGCATGCAGAGTCCCTTCAGTTGTGTCCGACTCCGCGACTCTGTGGACCGTAGCCTGCATGGGATTTCCCAGGTGAGAATATGCAAGTGGTGTTGCTGTGCCCTGCTCCAGGGGATCTTCCTGACCCAGGGATCAAACCTACAACTCTTAAGTCTCCTGCACTGGCAGGCGGTTTCTTTACCACTTGGGGCCACCTCTCTCTTTCCTAGAGGGTACTAAGCTTTGTCCTCTTTCTCACTGTCTCATTTCTTTGTAATTTTCTTGTTGTTTTCTTTTTCTGTCTTTTTAATTTTTCTCATCCCAATTTTTGGGATTGTTGTTAACAATTCCACTTTGTATCTGGGTGGTGTCACACTCCCTGCTGGATATAGAAGACTGGGCAGGGGGAGGGGAATGGGACCGGCACACCAGTTGGTCACAGCCGGCTTCCTCAGAGGATTTCTTCCTCGAGGAAGAGTCGCAGCGGACTCTGGACTACACATAATACAGCCAGTCTGCAGGGATTTTTGATTTATGACTTGTCTCCAGGAATCCTGAGAACTGAATGAAGCTGAAGACCAGCCAGCACACTCCCCAGAACACCAGCTTCTGAGCCAAAGAAATTAGATTGGAGGAAGGTAGTCAGTTACTGCCTGGTTTTTACACAACCTTCTGAAGTGACCGAAGAAGTGTAATTGGTCTGTCCCTTGAAAGCAGAAGCAGTGTCTTCAAGTGGAGAGATACTGAAAGAGAAAACACTCTTTCTGTTAAACAGAAAGACTTCTAGCTGACCCTCAAGCTCTGCTGCAGTTGACAGTCAGCTGAAATATTCTCTTTCAGTCATGTGAAATCCTGAAGACTCATAATGCATGGGACAGCTTGGCAAATTCAAGACAGACTTTGTAATTCTATCCATAAGGCTAAAACTCTGTCCTTACCAAGGATGAGTGGTTACTTAAGCTAGTATGACTCTATCCAATCAGCTAGGATATTATGTTGCATGCGGGGAATACATTTCTTACATCAAACACAGAGGAATATGCACATGGCTCTTTGTACTAAAATATTTTTCCTTCATGTCGGAAACAAAAAAAAAATAAGAAAATATAACATACGTCACTTCTCCATTGTATTTTAATGTCGTTCAGTTAATAATATGCCCTGGTACTGACTCTAAGCCTGTTTTAGAGAGAGCGTCCTCTTTGTTTTTAATTGATGACAGAGGTATAAGATTTTTTGTGTATTTGTAACATAGTTTATGCAGCCACTTTGCTATGTGTGGGCATTCAATTTCAGATGTTTTGCAGTTACAAATGATGATGTAATGGATAAGTTTGTTGGATCTATATTTTTGTGTCCTTGGAAGAATCTTCAGGGTAGATTCCTAGAAGTAGGATTAATGAGATATCTTTTTATTTCTTTGTTTGGCTGCGTCTGGTCTTAGCTGTAACATGCAGGCTCCAGTTAACGCGACCAGGGATCAAACCCAGGCCCCCTGCCTTGGGGGGTGGAATCTTAACCACTGGATCACCAGAGAAGTCCCTTGATGGGCTATCTTTACTGTATTGCTGTTGTGGAGTCTCAGAGTCGTATCTGATTCTTTTTGACCCCATGATCTGTAGTATACCAGGCTACCGTGTCCTTCAGCATCTCACGGAGTTTGCCCAAATTCATGTCCATTGAGTTGGGAGATGCTGTCTAACTGTCTCATCCTCTGTATGATTTCTTTTAAATGTGATAAAGTCTATTTATATATAATTTCTCCCCCAGTTAATAAATGGTGCACAGACATAGATATACAGGGAATAAATTTTATGCATGCGTGTGTGCTAAGTCGCTCCAGTTGTGTCCCAACTCTGCGACCCCCTGGACTGCAGCCCCCCAGGCTCCTCTGTCCGTGGGATTCTCCAGGCAAGACGACTGGAGCGGGTTGTTGTTCCCTTCTCCAGGGGGTCTTCCCGACCCAGGCATCGAACCTGCATCTCATTATGTCTCCTGCAGTGACGGGCATGTTCTTTACCACTAGTGCAACCTGGCAAGTCCTGAACATGTTACAGATAGACCTTATTATTAGATTTTGCATGGTGCCCATATTGCTTGATTTGGCTTTCAGGAGCTACTTAACCGTGTTTTGTTGCTTACCTCCGGAGATTCTCTTTGCATCTTCTGAGAACAACATGGTGAGACAGCTTTCAGCGATACTGAGACAGATTTTTTATTATTATTATTTTTTTTTGCTCAAAGGTATTTCAGCGAGAAGTTAGAAATTGCAGGAGTCATGTGTGCAGGCCCGTCTGTGGTCTCTTAAGAGCTCTGTGATCGGGGGCTCGGTCGTGTCTTAACCTTGTTTCCATGAGCGTGTTTAGGCAGCCCCAGTGTCTGCCCGATGTGGTCATGAGCCCTGGCTCCAGCGCTTGTGAGCACTGGGGCCTAGTAACCGCCGCTGGCATTGATCAAGTAGAGAAAGGGGTTTCAGAGATGACAAGGCAGCGGATGGCTTGCTTCAGGTGGCTCCAGGAAGCAGTGTGGAAGAGTGACACATGGATGCTGAAGGGTCTGGTTACCAAGGAAACATAGCAGAGAGTGGCGAGGCATAGACGTGATTGCATTGCAACTCCCTGCTTCCGCCCGGCCGTCACTCACCTCTCCTATGGGTCTTGCAGCTTCTTGCACATAAAGATGAAACTTCCAATGTTCAAGGCCTCTGAAAGCAATTCAGTCTGGGTGGTTCCTCCTCACCACCGGTGGTTTTCCTCTGAACTTTTCTCCACCACATCTTGACCCCCCGGCCCCCAAATTTCCTGCCTTGTTTGCACCCAAGTTGAGTCTTCGGATGTCGAATTTTCGCAGGCCTGTGTCTGTATGCTCAATCCGGTTTTCTGCTGAGGTTCCTGACTAGGGTTCAACCCCACGGTTCTCCGTGACCTGAAACACAGTATTCATTTCCACTGAAACACCCGAGATCTGATCTGTTTCAGGGGAGCGGTGTTTCCAAGGTACAGACCGTGACTTTCGATATATAGATTCTGATATGTAAATGCAAGAATGGTAGTATGTAAGAAAAATGAATTTTATTACTAGTGATGAGTTAAAAACCTGTTAGTTGGAGAAGGAAATGGCAACCCACTCCAGCACGCTTGCCTGGAAAATCCCATGGACGGAGGAGCCTGGGAGGCTGCAGTCCACGGGGTTGCAAAGAGTCGGACACAACTGAGCGACTTCACTTTCCTTTCATACAAATTTAAGGTAGAAAACTAGTGGTGGTGGTGGTTTTGTCATGAAGTTGTGTCCAACTCTTTGCAACCCCGTGGACTGCAGCCTCCCAGGCTCCTCCGTCCATGGGATTTTCCAGGCAAGAACACTGGAGTGGGTTGCCATTTAAGCATAATACACCAGTTTGGATCAAGGGGAAAAGAGATAAGGTTGCCTGAAAACTGGGGAAAACTAACATATTTTTAAAAATTCTACCAATGGAGAGATATGTCAATGAATTTGCTTGCTGTTTTCAAGCTTGACCACAGATAAGCCCCACTTTAAAGTAAGTTATTGGTCAGGAACCCCACTCACTGTTACAGTTAGGACTGATCCTAGACCATTATACAGCCCTGCATAGTTGCCTTTTTATTTTTTTATTTATTTACTTTTAAATTAAAAAACCACTGTAAAGTCATCGTTGGTTTAAACTTGAAAGCCAAGCAGTAGCAATGGGCTTCAATCAGCAGTTATTGGAACACCATGAAGATGAATGGGAACATGTGCATACCTGTGTTTGGAGATAGGGACTTAACCTTTTGAAACTGACACGGTGAAGATCAGTGAAGAGGTTCGAGGCCGTGTCGGTGGCCCAGGGGCTAAGGCTCTGTGTTCCCAATCCAGGGCACCCGGGTTCGAACCCAGTCAGGGAACAGGTCCCACATGCCACAGCTAAGACCCCACAGGCTGTAACTAAAGATGCCAGAGGCTGCCACCAAGATCACAGGTCCTGCCTGCTGTGACTGAGACCCAGTGCCCCCAAATACATAAATAAATAAACATTTAAAATAGAGAGTTGTGCAAGTGCTATTAAAAATTAAAGAGAAATCTGTCTTGATTCCAAATTTTCATTTTCGCAAAGTTGAGAGTCTCGACTTGTAGAGCAGAGAGTTTCTCTGTATCACTGAGCAAAGTGTTTTTTTTTCATGGCTCCAAAGATCAGTGACCTATAACCTGCAGTCTAGATTAGGTTTGTTATCAACAGACACTTGTCAGAGTATTTGCTTCAGAACATTTTTTTGTTTGCCTAAATTTTTAAAACACGTTTAGTGAAAGAGGTTGGCCGCTAGCTTTGGAGACGGTCTATCTCGATGACCTCACTGATGTAGTTAAAGTTAAGATAGCCAGTTTTTTGGTTTTTTTTTTGGTAAAAATATGTTTTCAATATAATTTTTATTGAAAGTTTATAAGGCAACTTGCACATATAATCAAATGCAGAATCCCGGTTTTTCATGTTAGGTCCCAGTAACAGATGTTTCTGTTCAGTCACAAAGTTGAGTCTGGCTCATTGTACCCCCCCGGGGGACTACAGCACGCCAGGCTTCCCTGTCCTTCACCATCTCTTGAAGTCTGCTCAAGCTTATGTCCTTTGAGTCAGTGATGCCATCCAACCTTCTCATCCTCTGTCACCCCCTTCTCCTCCTGCCTTCAGTCTTTCCCAGCATCAGGCGCTTCACATGAGGTGGCCAAAGTCTTGGAGCTTGAGCTTCAGCATTAGTAACAAATGAGGGAAGTGATACAAAAAAAGTTATTTTCTGACCAGTGGCAAATCGATAACTACAAGTTTTCATTGGTTGATTGCGTGAGTGAGTGATCATCAGCCATCCGTCTGTTAATCCCTGCATCCATCCATCCACCCACCCCTCCATTCTTTCTTTGACTAATTAAAATATTTTCAGTCATGACAGCAAATTATTGATTACAGTCAGGGATTGTCTTAGGTTTTGAAAAAAGAAGGAAAAGTAAGACATACTCTTTTTACATCAGTTGTTCTGAAGGTGATCCCTTGGGAGTGTCTATACATCATAAAGGTTTCTCAGGAGGGTTTTTGATTCCCCATGTAATCCCATCACTTCATGGCAAATAGATGGGGAAACAATGGGAACAGTGAAAGGCTTTATTTTCTTGGGCTCCAAAATCACTGCAGATGGTGACTACAGCCATGAAATTAAAAGATACTTGCTCCTTGAAAGAAAAGCTATGACAAATCTAGACAGCATATTAAAAAGCAGAGACATTACTTTGCTGACAAAGGTCCGTCTAGTCAAGGCTGTGGTTTTTCCAGTAGTCATGTATGGATGTGAGAGTTGGACTAGAAAGAAAGCTGAGCGCCCGAGAATTGATGCTTTCCAACTGTGGTGTTGGAGAAGACTCTTGACAGTCCCTTGGACTGCAAGGAGATCCAACCAGTCCATCCTAAGGGAGATCAGTCCTGAGTGTTCATTGGAAGGACTGATGTTGAAGCTGAAACTCCAATCCTTTGGCCACCTGATGCGAAGAGCTGACTCATTGGGAAGGAAGGACCCTGATGCTGGGAAAGATTGAGGGCAGGAGGAGAAGGGGATGACAGAGGATGAGATGGTTGGATGGCATCACCGACTTGATGGACATTAGTTTGTGCAAGCTCCGGGAGTTGGTGATGGACAGGGAGGCCTGGGGTGCTGCAGTCCATGGGGTCACGAAGAGTCGGCCTCGACTGAGCGACTGAACAGCAGCAGTAATTCCACCTTTGTGCATTTACTGCATCTTTCTAAAACACAAGGCTTGCTGCAAAGACTAATCCAGTCACTTGCTTAGATGGGGAACTGGCAGCTTTACGTGGCACCCTAGCAACTCTCCTTGCTGGGCAGAGCACAGAGAGAGAAGTCTGGCCCGGTGAAGATGGAGGCCCCTGGGAACTGTTGGAATGGCATGACTTGTTACAAATCCGCAGCTGACCAGGGGAGCCCCACCATCAGCCCAGGCTGGAGGCTGCAGTGCAGATCAAGCTCTGCCAGCAATAATGAAGCGTTCTGCATTTGAAAGGGACCCATGGAGAGCCCTCTCCAGGGGTGGATGGGGAGAGATGCTGGGTTTTTTTTTGTGAAGTTGAGCTGGCAAAGGGGCCCATGGGAGGGGGCGCCCTGGATCCGTGGTGAGCTGCAGGCGTGGAGGGGGAGAGGTGTGAGCTACAGAGCAGTCGTAGCCGAGGCCTCACACCAGCGCCTCTCCAGCCTCAAGACATGGCTCCAGGAAAAAGACTGCAATCCCTTACGTGGCTGCTGTGTTCGTGCGACAGATTGGAGTCTTCAGGGTGTGTGTGCATGCTAAGTCGCTCAGTCGTGTCTGACTTTGCGACCCCATGGACTGTCGCCTGCCAGGCTCCTCTGTCCCTGGGATTCTCCAGGCAAGGATACTGGAGTGGGTTGCCATGCCCTCCTCCAGGGGATCGTTCCGACCCAGGGATCAAACCCGTGGCTCTTACATATCCTGCATTGGCAGGCGGGTCCTTTACCACTAGCGCTAGCTGGGCACCCTAGTCTTCATGGTAAAATCTCCTTTTAAGACAAAAAAAAAAAAGACTAAAAATATATATGCCTGTAATTCATTTCTGTTCCTTTTCAAGCCATCAGTAGAGTTATGGGACTCCCTATGTCTCCCAAGCACAAGAGCAAATAAATCCTAGGAGTAGAGTCATTCAGTTATTTAACACACGGTTGAAAATTTGCTTTTCAGAGTGAAGTTTCCTGTGGTTTCTGAAAACGTCTGGTTGAGTAGTGTCAGCTCTCAGACTGGCATTTAGGAAACGCCATTTCCTATTTTTTCATCGGTATTTGTGCAGATGCCTGGGGTGAGTTATAAACTTATTTAAACCATGATTTGGGGGAACTCTTGTGATTGCTGTCAAGTGTTATTTCAATAAAATATTTCGTGTTGATATATATGAGGTATATAATAATACATTATTATCTATATTACGTTATATAATGTTATATAGATAATTATATATTTGTGTTATACATATATAATTATATATATTATATAGGGTAATATATATAATCTATATTTCACATTTACATATATAATTTTATATATATATGTATATATATATAAAATTGAATTAATAATCATTACTTCACCACATCTGCCAGACTTTCTGTGCCCAGAATGATTCTTGGCTGCATATCACAAAATAAAATCCATCATAAAAGATTATGCCACTGATAATATTCTAAAAATCTTCTATATAAGGACACGATAAAAGAGGAGAAAACCCGAAAATGATTGAGGGAGGGGAAGTGTGTTTAGCGGAGTGAATTGTTACAGAGGACTGCTCCCAAGGAGGTGGGTGAATTTGGTGTCAGTTCAGTGTGTTTGCCAAAAACCTCCTGGCTTAGAGGCACACCCTGTAAGTGGTTTAATATGTCGGATCTTCCTCACGCAGTCCTGGGGGCCTCAGTCACCGCATTTGAAGGCCGAAGTGTTGTTCGCCATTTTCCTGGATTGCAGTCTCCCCATCCCGGTCTTGGGGGGCCAACCCAGCTCTCTGGAGGAGCCCCCCTCTGTCTCCATGCTATCTTATGTGTGTCATCAGCAGGCAGGAAGACCTTCAGTGAGTGCTTGAAGGAAACACGCAAGCATTAGTTAGCTTGGAGAAGTGTCTATTTGGAACATTCTAACTGTGCGGTGTAGAGATTTCCGACCTCAGCATCACAAACCTAACAATTATAGTGTGTTTCATATGGTGCCTTTTACTCAGGTGTTTAGAACCGCAGTTGGCTTCATGAAATCTGGGCTTTTTACGGCCGTCGTTGCAGTAGGAAATTTCAAGGGAATCATTTTACAGTATGTATTTTACTTCTTATAGCTTGGCTGCTTAGCCTGTAACGTCCACTTACGCTTAACTCTGTGAATATAAGTTCGAATATTTTCAAAACCCTCTTTGTGTTCTAATTGTTCTTGGCTTCCACGGCTTACACCAAAGCCAAGTAGAATAGAAAAAGGAGTCTCAAAGAAAATTCAGAAAATACTCAATTAGCCAAATGGTTTCTCCTTCGTTTAGTTGAGAAATACTTTTATGTTGTGCCAAAAGTTGAAACAAAATTCCGTTCTCCTTTAACAGCATCTCTTTTTGGTCACTTGATTACATGTTAAACGTTCTTCCTATGCATTAGAAGAGAGGGAAGTGTTTACATGAGAAAAAGCAGGGATCCATGCCCCAGTTTCCACATTTCCAGAGAGCTATAGCAACAAATTTTGGAGAAAGGGCATGGTAACCCACTCCAGGATGCTCGCCTGGGAAATCCTCTGGACAAGGGAGCCTGGCGGGCTACAGTCCAGGAGGTTGCAGAGTCGGGCATGACTTAGCAACTAAACCCCCACTGCCGCCACCAGCACCCCAGCAACAAACTCTAGAATTATATAAGGAGGGGAGTCATAGATTTCCCCTGGCTCCTGAAGCCCTGGTACTCGTTTTCACAGACTTCAGTGGGAGAGTAGGCAGAAGAAGGATGGATCATAGCATGTAGATGTAATTTTTAATTTCTGGAAGTCTGTATCTCAGCAGAGTAGAGGTGACAGAATGTTGTATTTGGAAGGAATTTAATGTTTCCAATCCAGCTGTCTACGCAGTTCAGAGATCCTCTCATCAAAAACCCGCGAGAGGCCTTCATTAAAGATTGAGGAACTCATTGGCTTCTGAGACAGTCCCTTCTGGCTTTGCACAGATGGAAAGTTCCTGCTTGTTCCGAAACAAAGGATCTCTCTGAAGTGTCTCTGCCTGATTTCTCAGGGAGTCTTTGCCAGCAAGGCCGAACAGCTTTTAATGAAGCAACTTGTGTGATTCGGGGTCTTTCCTGGTGGCTCAGATGGTAAAGAATCTGCCTGCAATGCAGGAGACTCGAGTTCAGTCCCTGGGTTGGGGAGATCCTCTGGAAGAGGGTATGGCTACCCACTGCAGTACTCTTGCCTGGAGAATCCCATGCACAGAGGAGCTTGGCGGGCTACAGTCCATGGGGTTGCAAGGAGTCGAACACGGCTGAGCGACTCACACAACCCCACAACCGTGTGACTGGAGGATTCTTAGTGTGTCTCTCCACCCCAGGTCTGGGCTCCGTGTTTCCAGCTCTCTTTTCCAATGGAGGACTTTCTGTACTCCCGCTGTGAAGGTCACCCTTTCGAACATCTGTCCACATTCTCAATAACCGTGTTGAATGTGTCAAATGGCTCAGAACCGGGAACAGCGCCCTCGGGGTAGTGTAAACGTGAGGAATGGAGCTATTCCTTATTTATTGTCCTCCTGGCCATGGATTCGTTAATGAAGTCAGAATTGCACTAGTGTTTGATATATTTACACTGTTGATTTATACTAAACTCATAGTGAAGTAAATTTTTAAAATAATTTTTATATACGACTCTCACACATATAATATTTATGGATTTGTTTTTCTTTTTTAATCATAAATTTGAGGCTTTATATATTTCATCGTTATGTTAAAGTAATATCCATGAGTAAAATAATGTTTAGGAAAATCAAGTCAAAAATATATACAAGGCTGCAGGATTGAAGGTAGAGTTTTGTTTTATCTTTGTTGTTACTTTTTAAGCTAATTACTTTAAATTGGAGAATAATTATAGTATTGTGATTTTTTTTTGTCATACAGCAACACAAATCAGCCATAGGATACATGTGTCACCCCCATCCTTTTTTAATTGTTATTTTTTAAATTAATTAATTAATTTTAATTGGAAGATTATTACTTTACACTATTGTGATGGTTTTTGCCATACGTCAGTATGAATAGTCATTGGAAGGACTGATGCTGAAGCTGAAACTCCAGTCCTTTGGCCACCTGATGCGAAGAACTGACCCACTGGAAAAGACCCTGA
The DNA here is from genome assembly GCA_007570785.1 of Antilocapra americana. Lineage (NCBI taxonomy): Eukaryota > Metazoa > Chordata > Mammalia > Artiodactyla > Antilocapridae > Antilocapra > Antilocapra americana. The sequence goes on along the minus strand of ML664230.1, from coordinate 1,294,729 downwards.
TGCTGGGAAAAACTGAGGGCAGGAGGAGAAGGGGGTGACAGAGGATGAGCTGGTTGGACGGCATCACCGACTCAACGGACATGAGTTTGAGCGAGCTCCGGGAGACGGTGATAGTCAGGGAAGCGTGCTGCAGTCCATGGGGTCACAAAGAGGCGGACACGACTGAGCGACTGAACTGAACTGACACATGACTGGGCCACAGACATTCATGTGTCCCTCCCCATCCTGAACCGCCCCTCCTGCCCGCAAACTTCCCTCCGCATCCCACCCCTCCAGGTTGCACAGAGCACCAGCTTTGGGTTCCCTGTGTCATACAGCAGACTCCCCCGGCTCTCTGTTTTCCGTATGACAGTGTGTGTGTTTCGGTACTATTTATTATTTTTGAGTCTCTATTAATGGCGATACAATGTTTGCGCCCTCTCAAAAAAGTAAACATCTTGTTCCTGTTAGGGGCTTGTTCCGAAAGGTTGAGATATGGATCCTCTCTCTCTCTTTTTTTTTTAAAGTTTATTTGTTTATAGCAGTGTCCCGTCCTGGTCGCGGCGCTCGGGATCTTTATTGTGGTTCTCAGGCTCAGTCGCCACAGCTCGTGGGCTCCAGAGGGCAGGCTCTGGTGCGAGAGCTTGGCTGCCCCACTGCCCGTGTGGGATCTTAGTCCCTCAGCCAGGGATCAAAGCCACCCGCCTTGCATTGGAAGGTGGATTCTTAACCACTGGAGCACCAGGGAAATCCCTGGATCCTCTTTCCTAACTCATTGTCTGTTCTTTCCAAATAACATCCTCTGGAACACCCCATAGCGTCACCCAGGTAACCATAGATGCTATCACACAAGTTCGAGTTGAGGAATGTGTTTGTGGCCTCCAAGCCCCGTATCTCTACATGTCCAACACTGGCCAAAACACTGGCCTGGTAATCAGCTGTCTGTTTTTTGGAGTCAGTTATATATCCACCAAGGGCTTCCCTGATGGCTCAGCTGGTAAAGAACCTGCCTGCAATGTGGGAGACGCCGGTTCGATCCCCGGGTTGGGAAGATCCCCTGCAGCAGGGAAAGGCTACGCACTCCAGTGTTCTGGCCTGGAGAAGTCCATGGACTGTGTAGTGTGTGGGGTTGCAAAGAGCTGGACACAACTGAGCGCCTTTCACTTTCATGCACTGTCGATGGGAATGGAAATGGGTGCAGCCAATTCAGATTCAGCTGCAATCTGAACACAGACTTTCTGTATTCAGCCAATACAGAAAACGGTACAGAGGATCCTCGACAACAACAACAAAAATTACAAACAGAACTACTGTGGGATCCAGCAATTCCACTTCTGGGTATGGATCCACAGGCATTGAAATCAGGATTTCAGAGCTATCACTGCATCCCCGTGGGCCTGGATTCAATCCCTGGTCGCATAGCCAGATCACAAATGCTGCAACCAAGCGTTTGCTTGTGGAAACTCAGAGATTCCATGTGTCTCATCTCAGACCCGGCACAGCCAAATAAATAGATAAACAAATAGAGACTTCCTTGGTGGTTCAGTGCTGAATAGTCTGTCTGCCAGTGCAGGGGACACAGATTCGATCCCTACGAAGATTCTGTATGACGTGGAGCAGCTAAGCCATTCACCAGAACAACTGAGCCCTCAGGCCTACTCTCTGCAACAAGAGAAGCCTCCGCAGTGAGAAGCCACTAGAAAGTAACCCCCACTCACTGCAGCTGGAGAAAACCCAGGTGCAGCCACAGAGACCTAGCGAAGCCAAAAATAAAATAATTTAAAAAATGAATAAAATTAAATAAATATACATGAGCTAAACTGGTTATATGAATTCTCCTTCACTACCCAAATTCTTGTTACCTGAATGCCTGCCCTCCAAATTCATGAACAGAGTGGATTCAGGGCTGCTTTGGAACACAGAAAGCCCCTCTGTTTCTGTCCTTTAAAAATGGACTCTTGTGGCTTGTTAAAATTTTTTCTAGAACCAATGGACAGTTAAGAGATAAGCCTTGCAAGACAGGAGTGTATCAAATAAAAGAGGACCTCAAATATATATATATATATATATACCTTGGACAAAAGCAGTCATTTCAGAATATAGCTTGTTAAAACTGTCAGAATTTCTATGGCTGATTCAGGTTGGTGTTTGGTAGAAACCAACGCTGTATTATAAAGCAGTCATCCTTCAATTAAAAATAAACGTTAAAAAATAAAGCTGTCAGAATTTATCAAAAGCATCAGCGTGCAAGGAGTTCTCTACATAATACTGAGGTGAGTCGAAGGAGTAGCTGTAAAATGTCAGCCTGCAGGTCCTCACGCAGACGGGTCTGCACGGCACGCTAGCAGCGTCTAGTTCAGTAAACCTAAGTTGAGCACGGAAGGGCCCCTAGTGTCTGTGAAATAAACCATCCCCTGTGTAATAGAGCAGTATAGTCACGCTCCGTAAAAGGCGTTTCTGAGATTTAAGGATCTGGAGAGGTGTTACTCTTGATTTTCATGCACGCTCGCAGGAGAGGTTCTGCCAGACAGTGTTTCAAGAAGAGATTTCAGCATATGGTCGATGTTGGTTTTGGCACGAGCTTTGGTACGTCATCAAAAGTGTCTTTTTTTGGACAGTCTCCCCCTTCTTCATTTTCAAGTCTGTCTTTGGTTTGGGTGGGTTACGAAGGATTGTATTAACGAGGTTATGACAGTCATCCTCGAGAGGTCCTGTACCTTAAAAGCGTCCACTGGGCAGAGATTTTACTCCTCTTCCTGCCGGCATCTCTTGTTATTCCTGACTGCCGTGCTGGTATGCTCTCTGCGGCTTTGGTTTTACTCCCCCAACTAGGATAACGGAAGCATTTCTGGGAAGGCTTTACTCAGTGAAGGATGCAGTAGCTAGGAAATCCCGTTAATCCCATGAAATTATGGGAATTTGATTTTCTAAAAGAACTTCGTTGTCAGGACCCTTGTACCAGGGGCTCTTGAAAGTGAAAACAAAATGTTGATACCGCCTGCGGCTTTGGACTCCAGTGTGCGGTGCGTGCCTTTGAGATCTGTTGCTGTGGAAATATGTCCATAACGTACTGTTGTTTAGGTCGCTTCAGTTGTGTCTGACTCTGCGACCCCAGAGCCTGCCAGGCTCCTCTGTCCGTGGGCTTTCCCAGGCAGGAGTACTGGAGTGGGTTGACATTCCCTTCTCTGGCATATAACGTTTGAAACCTCTAGAAGCATTCAACTGCTTCTGCTCCTGGGGAAAACAAAAAAGAGCATTTCATCGTATGTGGATCCATGATGAACACACCGTGATTCAGAACTCACTGAGCTCCGGTCCTTTGTCTGGGCCACACCTCAAAAGCATTTTTGTTTCGTCTCAGAGGTAAATGGCTAGTTTTTTTTTTTTCTCCCCCAGATACAAATGGTTCAGATTTTTGAAATCACGTGTCAGAAAATATCCCTGCAGTGTTCAAATGGAGACATGTAAATGCATGTAGAACCATATTTTTCTTTTTCTTATAATTAAAGTAGGCACCTGGGAAAGCATATAAGACTTTATATTATTATGAAACTATACTGCAATTAAAAATAAAGCAAAAGCAAAAAGAAAAAGCAAGCGTCTTTGATGGAGGCTTCCCATATGTGTGAATTTCATTGAAAACAGAAGCCTTCTAAAACAGGTGTGTTTGGAAAAACGTGTTGTCCATTTTAGTAGAAGAAAAGATACTTATAAAATGTTTCTGTTCTAGAGGACAGCGTGGACATTGAGATGTCCAGAGTTCCAGCGTCCCGGCCATGACCCTTTGGTTCTGTTTGAGCCCGTGCTTCAGAGGGCGTCCTCCCAGTAGACGAGGCTGCCGCCAACTGTTGGCCTTCGTGTTCCGTGGCCCCCAGATGCCTTGTGTGTCGAGTTATGGCTCTCAATTTGTAGTTCTCCGGCTTCCTTCTTCTCTCTCATTCCAACAACTGCTGTGTTTTTGCAGCTGATGGAAACTGCAAGCCCGTGTGACATCTCCTCGTATTTTTTTTTTCCCACTGTTTATCTGAAATGCACGTTTAACTGTGAGTCCTATAGTTTACCTGGCACCTTTATCCCACCCTTTACCAGGAAACCCTAGACATAGGAAGCTTGCTTCCTCCCTAGGTCCCAAGGGAGGTAGCAGGCAGCATAGGATCCTAGGGACTCCCACAGAAGAGTCCCATGCCCAGTGCAGACCACCCCTACTGGTCCTGTGATTTTCTTCTTCTTTTCATATATATATATATTTTTTGTGGGGGGAATCCTACAAGTCTTATTTTTTGACAAAAAGTTGAAGATGACTGAGCAGCTAAGCTCGCATGCAGATTTCCTTTCTCCTTCCCTGTCTCTTTGATCCTCTTCCTTCTCTTAAGTTGTGTTTCACCCTTGAAGAGAAAGGCTTGTCAAGTGCAGAAATACTTAACGAAGCCTGGGAGCAGAGATGCTTATGAAGTCTGGGAGCAGAGATACAAAGTCTGGGAACAGAGATGCTTATGAAGCCTGGGAGCAGAGATGCTTATGAAGCCTGGGAGCAGAGATGCTTACGAAGTCTGGGAGCAGAGATGCTTAYGAAGTCTGGGAGCAGAGATACTTACGAAGTCTGGGAGTAGAGATGCTTATGAAGTCTGGGAGCAGAGATACTTACGAAGTCTGGGAGCAGAGATGCTTACGAAGCCTGGTGCTTTGTCTTCTGAAGTTTGGAGTTGTTTTATTTTTTATTTTTATTTTTCTGTAGAGAGCTCAACAATCCAAATGCTACACTAGGGTGTTGTTTTGCTGCTGTGTCGTCTCTGACTCTTTGGGACCCTGCAGTTCATATGTAGCCCTCCAGGCTCCTCCTGAGCCAGCAGGGAAGCCCAGACTAGGATGCCTGGTATCAGACTCTCAAGCTTTTCCCTGCATTCCATCAGGAACAAGGTACAGCAGCTGTCCCTTGCTAAAGGACGTCCATTGCACAGAGAAGTTGGTTACTTAAAGTAGGGCTGCTGCTGAGGCTGCTAAGTCGCTTCAGTCGTGTCTGACTCTGTGCAACCCCACAGACGGCAGCCCACCAGGCTCCTCCATCCCTGCGATTCTCCAGGCAAGAACACTGGAGTGGGTTGCGAGTTCCTTCTCCAATGCATGAAAGTGAAAAGGGAAACTGAAGTCGCTCAGTCGTGTCTGACTCTTCGCGACCCCATGGACTGCAGCCTCCCAGGCTCCTCTGTCCATGGGGTTTTCCAGGCAAGAGCACTGGAGTGGGTTAAGTAGGGCAGTCACAGGAAACACATGGAGAAGAATAATAGAATCTCTGGGTACCAAATTTGACTTAAAGAAGGTGAACTAATGTAGTAAAAGTTGTCTTTCAAAACATAGGGTTTAATCTCCTGCTTTAAAGTACAGGCCCCAGGACTTTGCTGGTGGTGTATTGGTTAAGAATCCATCTGCCAATGCAGAGGGCACATGGGTCCGGAAAGATCCCACGGGCCGCAGGGCAGCTAAGCCCGCGCGCCACAACCGCGGAGCCTTGCTCCAGAGCCTGTGCTCCGAAACCAGAGAAGTCACCCCAGTGAGAAGCCCGCAGACCACAGCTGGAGAGTCGCCCCCACTCAGTGCAACGAGAGAAAGCTGGCAAACAGCAACCAGGACCCAGCACAGCCAAAGTTCAGTTCATTTCTGTCGCTCAGTCATGTCTGACCCTCTATGACCCCATGAACTGCAGCACGCCAGGCCCCCCTGTCCATCACCAACTCCCGGAGTCCACCCAAACCCGTGTCTATTGAGTCGGTGATGCCATCCAACCATCTTATCCTCTGTCATCCCCTTCTCCTCCTGCCCTCAATCTTTCCCAGCATCAGGGTCTTTTCCAGTGAGTCAGCTCTTTGCATCAGGTGGCCAAAGGATTGGAGTTTCGGCTTCAACATCAGTCCTTCCAATGAACACCCAGGAGCCAAAACCAAACAAATAGTACAGGCCCCAAAATTATTTGTAAATTTTTCAGTAGACTCACTTTTAAAAAGAGAGCTGCAGTCTCTACACAGTGTATGCATAGTAGATGGCATTTGTGATTTAATATTCAGATACCTGCTATGAACAGCCGAGCCTGGAAGAGACCCCGATGCTGGAAAAGATTGCAGGCAGGAGAAGGGGACAACAGAGGATGAGATGGTTGGATGGCATCGCCGACTTGATGGACAGGAACTTGGGCAAGCTCCAGTAGATGATGAAGAACAGGGAAGCCTGGCGTGCTGCCGTCCACAGGGTCACAAAGAGTCAGATGCGTCTTGGCAACTGAACAACATCTATTATGAAAATGGCTTTTCAACCTCGTCCCCCTGAAGTACCCTAGAAGACCCTTGCTAAAGTGAAAGTTTGAGTCCCAGACAGGTTTAGAGTGGACCACAGACCAACCAGGATGCATCGTGAAAGCAGGAAAAGACTTTGGATAATCAGTTTTACTGCCTTATACTTTTTTTTTAAACATAAATGTAAGGATTCTGATCAGTTCAGTTCAGTTGCTTAGTCGTGTCTGACTCTTCACAACCCCATGGACTGCAGCACGCACCAGCTCGTGGAACTTGCTCAAACTCATGTCCAGTGAGTTGGTGATGCCATCCAACCATCTCATCCTCTGTCATCCCCTTCTCCTCCTCAGTCTTTCCCAGCATCAGGGTCTTTTCCAGTGAGTCAGCTCTTCGCATCAGGTGGCCAAAGTGTTGGAGTTTCAGCTTCAGCATCAGTCCTTCCACTGAACACCCAGGACTGATCTCCTTTAGGATGGACTGGTTGGATCTCCTTGCAGTCCAAGGGACTCCCAAAAGTCTTCTCCAGCTCCACAGTTCAAAAGCATCAGTTCTTGGGTGCTCAGCCTTCTTTATGGTCCAACTCTCACATCCATACATGACTACTGGAAAAACCATAGCTTTGACTAGACGGGCCTTTGTTGACAAAGTGATGTCTCTGCTTTTAAATATGCTGTCTAGGTTTAATATGCTGTCTAGGTTTCTATATATAAGCATGTATTTATTTGGCTGCCTGGGGTCTTAACTGTGGCCAGCAGGACCTTCTTTGCATCATGAAAAATCTTTCTTTCCGGCACTCGGGCTGTCTGGGTGGGGTCTGTGGGCTCAATAGGTGCAGAAATGGGCTGTCTACTTGTGGCGCTCGAAGGCTTAGTTGCCCCGAAGCATGTGGGATCTTCATTCTCCAACCAGGAGTCAAACCTGGTGAATTCTTAACCTCTGGACCACCAGGGAAGTTTCAGGACCTCATGTTTTAAAGACAATCCAAACTATGGCTCAGATGTTCCCACGTGGGAACTGTCCAGAAAAGGGAGTTTCTCTGCTTCTGTTTGGAACTCATCTTGCAATGCCTAACACATCTGTACACCATAAGATTTATAAAATCGCCTTGGAGCTCTGGGGAATTATGGCTAATTGTGCAGTATTTGGAAGAATAATGCACGAAAGTTAATTCCTTACTACCTAGTTAGTTGTTTTTCTTGTTTAGTTCCTAAGTCGTGTCGGCCTCTCCTGTGACCCCGTGGACTATAGCCCGCCAGGCTCCTCTGTCCGTGGGATTCTCCAGCAAGAATCCTGGAGTGGGTTGTTGTCATTTCTTCCTCCGGGGGATCTTCCCTACCCAGGGATCCAAGCTGCCTCTCCTTTTTGGCAGGCAGGTTCTTTACCACTGAGCCGGCAGGGAAGCCCACCTAACTAATTAATCCAGGGTTAAATAGGTTAAATACATTTGTATTTGGGCTTCCCAGGTGGCGCTCATGGTGAAGAGTTTGCCTGCCCATGTAGGAGACATGGGTTCGATTCCTGGGTTGGGACGATCCCTTGGAGGAGGTCACGGCAACCCACTCCAGTATTCTTGCCTGGAGAATCCCCTGGACAGAGGAGCCTGGTGGGCTACACAGTCCACGGGGTCGCAAAGAGGCTAACACCACTAAAGCGACTTAGGATTCCCACGTGTATTATTTTTTACATTTATAGTTGTAAGGAACAGCTTGCGTTTTAGCTTTTCACTCCTCTTTCTGCAAATAGAACCAGATCATTTGAATACAAATATCTTTCTTTTTTTCTTTCTTTTTTTTTTTTTTTTTTTTGCATTATTATTCTGGGCAGTTTGAATGAAGTCTCACATAATTTGAAAAGGGTAAATATATATGATGCAGTTAGCATTATTCCCTCGTGGCTACATGAACTGCTGATTTACACCTCCACTAAGGGCTTCCCCTGCTGGCTCAGGCTGTCAAGAGTCTGCCTGCAGTGTGGGAGACCTGGCTTCAACCCCTGAGTTGGGAAGATCCCCTGGAGGAGGGAATGGCAACTCACTCCAGTGTTCTCGCCCGGAGAATCTGATGGACAGAGGAGCCTGGCGGGCTACAGTCCACAGGGTCACAAAGAGTCGGACACGACTGAGCAACTCACACATGGAGCATTATTTACATTGGACAGGCCCCGTGGTTTATGATAATTGTGTCATTTTCAGAGCAGGCTGATGCTATCTGGGGGTGGAGTGGTGCAGAGAGCAGGTGTTCCCCACTGTGGGGTGGGTGTGTGCATCTGAGTTTGTCTGGCTGGCTCCTCGGTACCTACTCTGGTTTTCTGGCATGCCAGCTTTCTTGGAAGTTCCCTGGACGGCCAGAAGCCGCAGACTGAGGCCCACATGGGCCGCTGCGCCCACTGAGTGGGTCGTGCTTCCTGGGCAGGTCCCACCCTTGCAGGGACTCCTCCTGACAGGTGCGTGGCTGAGACCCCAGCTTCCTCAGCAGGCCCCCCACAAACAGGGCCCTTCTCTTGATGGCCCTTATCGCTGAGCCATCAGTAACAGGGCGGATTCCACGGGCTGAGCCGGACAGATTAAAGGTTCCGTTTGAAGGTGACCACTGACACTGGTCCTCAAAGCGCCCTCCTTCGAAAGATGACAGAAGGGTTACATTTCAGAGGTCGGGATCCCCTAGGGCTTCCTTTCATCTCTCCCAGCGGCCCCGCTCTGTGACGCTCAGCCCCTCTCGACCGCTGAGAAAGAAACCGCTGGACACGATCGGACCGAAGAGCCCGAGGCCCTCCCGTTGCGTCCTGCCTTGCGCATGGGGCCATCCGAAAGCTCCCTGTCTGGATCTCAGCCTTGGTGGCTTTCTCCTGAGGGAGCTGCCTGGGGGTCATGTCACAGCCCCGTGAAGACCAACACTTGTGGTGGTTGCTATTGTTGCCGTTGTTCAGTCGCTAAGCTGTGTCCGAGTCTTTGCCCGCCAGGCTCCACTGTCCGTGAGATTTCCCAGGCAAGGATCCTGGAGTGGGTTGGCATTTCCTTCTCCAAAGGAACTTCCCGACCCAGGGATCAAACCTGCGTCTCCTGCATCGGCAGGTGGATTCTTTATGACTGTGCCAGCTGGGAAGCCCACAGAGTCCCCTGCAGACAACTAGCTGCTATAATTTGCACGTAATATGACACCTGCTCTAACCTGATACCTGGTCAGCACGGTTTCTTGTCCAAAGGCCGAGGCAGAGAGGACATGGGGCCACGTGCTTTCAGCAAAGTGGGCTGAAGTGGAGAAGCTTCACTCGGTGGCCCGAAGTGCCGAGAGTACTTTATTCCTCACTGTCTGATAACGATCCATGAGGTTAACTTGGATCTTTTCCCACATAACCCAGCAAAAGTTTGCAGTTTCTGAAGTCAGGCAGAGGGAGATGCTTAATTTACTGACTCCTGCTATTTGTAGAAGGCGTTCATATTCTCTGAACTCTCAGATGTTGGGGAATTCACGTAATTTGAAGAGCAGGTTCGACAGTGAATGGGTGAAATTGGGCTAAAAGAAACTGGCCATTTGGGTTTAGGAAGAGTATACATTTTTAGCTGATTTTTACTTGCTAGGTTCTTATAACATTGGGCTTCCCTGGTGGCTCAGCTGGTAAGGAATCCGCCTGCAGGGCTGCAGACCTGGGTTCAGTCCCTGGCTTGGGAAGGTCCTGTGGAGAAGGAAAAGGCTACCCACTCCATTTTTCTGACCTACAGAATTACTATTAAAAAAAAAAAACGAATTCCTATAGTCCATGGGGTCGCAAAGAGTCAGACATGACTGAGTGACTTTCACTTCATTTGTTATAACATAGCTGGGAATGTAATGTAAAAAATATATGTTGTTGGCAGTGGTACACACGATTGTTTTGCAGTGCCAGAATATGCCAGCTGTAACAGCAAATGAGGTCAAAGAGATGTCATGAAATAGGAAATATTAAATATTAATTAACATTTAATAATATTTAAATTCAATATTTACATAAAAATATTAAAAAATTTTTTCCCCTTAGAACAAGAACATAGGTAGCTCAGGACTGCTTTGCAGATGAATGACTTGGGAACTTAGACTCTGGGAATTTCCCTGCTCTGAAATAAGGCATCTTTCATGCTGACTGAGGAGAAAAGAATTGGCTGTTGAGAGAAACAGAGGAAGGAATAAGTCACGAGAATATTATAAAAAAATCTTTCCCGGCACTTTATATTGATAGGTATGCAGCAGACTTGTGCCGACAGAGGAAAAAGGAAATAGAACCATAGAAGAGAACCATGTGTTCTGAGCGTGCTAGGAACCGGCAGAACTGTGGTGTGAGCAGCAAGACAGTTGGGAAGAAGCAGCGCAGAGTGGAGGAGGACAGGGAAACACGTTTGGGGCCAGCTGATCAAGATCGATTTGACAAAGATGATCAGTATGCTCAAATTGATACATAATCAAGCAGGCGGTAGGCACCAAGACCGTGAGAGCAGAGCAGAGCTGAGAGTTGGGATCTGAGATGATCAGATGAGATTTAGCAACAGCAGCAGCAGCAGCAAAACCAGACTTGAGTCGCTGTTTTTTTTTTTTTTTCAAATTTATATATATATATTTTTATTTGGCTGTGTGGATCTTTGTTGCTTCACAGTGACTTTCTTTAGTTGTGAGGAGTTGTGACTGCTGTCTAGCTGTGGAACAGGGGCTTCCCATTCGGGGGACTTCTCTCGTTGCAGAGCACAGACGCCAAGGCACGCAGGCTTCAGTACCTGTGGGGTGCAGGCTTAGTTGCTCCATGGCCTGTGGGATCTCCCCTGCGCAGGGATCGAACCTGCGTCTCCTGCACTGGCAGGCGGATTCTTAACCACTGGACCACCAGGGAAGCCCATGTTTTGCATTCTTGACGAATATTAGGGCTTTTAATACCAAAACATACTACTAAAGAGCCAAGGGGAAAAATGTCGCAAAATACACGTGTCTTTTGAACATAGTTGGTTACCACAGAGAGGGAAGATAGATTCGTTTCTTAAACAATAGAAGTGCCATTTGGTTAGTTTCTGTCTCAGCTTCTCAGATCCTCAGTAATGTTGGACAATTTGCTTGCTGGAAGTTCTAGTTTAATGGGACCCGGACATTTGACTCTGAAGATTGACCTCTGCAGCTTCATGAAGAATGTAAGTTTCTGTGGGACCTGGAGAAAAATAGAAAAGTTTTGATTTATTGATTGAGGCTTTTAAATTGTGGTGCTGGAGAAGACTCCCGAGAGTCCCTTGGACAGCAAAGAGATCAGACCAGTCGATTCTAAATGAGATCAACCTTGAATATTCACTGGATGCTGAAGCTGAAGCTCCAATACTTTGGACACTTGATGTGAAGAGCTGACTCATTTGATGCTGGGAAAGATTGAAGGCAGGAGGAGAAGGGGACTACAGACGATGAGATGGTTGGATGGCATCACCGACTTGATGGACATGAATTTGAGCAAACTCCAGAAATAGTGAAGGACAGGAGAGCCTGGTGTGGTGCAGTCCATGGGGCTGACAAGATTCGGACACGACTTAGCAACTGAAAAACAGCAGGATAAAGCTTAGAAAGTCTTAGGCGAGTTGCTTGTTGGCCAACCAGTGGCTCCTCTTACCTTTGGAACTGACATTAGAGCTGATTATAAATGCTTGCAACACATGCATCTCCCCAACTGCAAGGCTGATTGAAAGGACTGACTAGGTTACCTTCTAATGACACAGCTAAAGCTAGCTGATCAGAGTGATAGTTGTGGACACATTCAGAAGAGAGTGTATTGTATCCGTCTGACTGTGCTTATCTGCCATCTGCTGATACAGAGACCCTGCTGACTCACTGAAAAGACTGGGAAAGTGGCCAGGAACATTCTTATCTTGACATTAAAAAGGTGATGGATTGAGAGAGGAAACAGCAGAAAAAGTCCCCCGTATTGAATGTGGGTAGGGGCCAGGCTTAGAGGCGCAGAGGCACGTTGAAGCAACAGAGGCAGGCGAGGATGGGGCTGTGGGCAGTGCCTTACGGCTCCTCCCATCCTGGGAAGCGCCTCGTTTAAATTCATCAGGAGGGCATCCCTAGTGGCTCGGCGATCAAGAATCTGCCTCTGTCCCTGGGCTGGCAGGATCCCTACTTGCCTCAAGGCAACTCAGCCACAACCGCTGAGCCTGTACTCTGGAGCCGGGGACCTTCCGCTACGAAGCCCTCGCATCCTAGCCCCTGTGCTCCGAAACAAGAGAGGCCATCACAGTGAGAAGATGGAGCATTGCCGCCAAGAGTAGCCCCACCCCGCCCAGCTCTCTGCCGCAGCAGTGAAGACCCAGCACAGCCAAAACGGAATAAATAGAAAATCCGTTCATCAGGCATAGAGTGGAGTGAGTCCTGGGTGACCCAGGATTCCCAGCCACACGCTTTGCATTCCTTTTCTCCAACACGTTTGCATGCAGGACTTCTCCTGAGCCTCTCCTGAAGATGAAATACAAGATCGACCTATACCTACTCTAAGTAAATCGATGAAACTTTTGAAAGTTCTTTCCGTGCTGGATCTCGTAAAGATCTTCTCTGTTCCTGAGTAATCTCGAATTTTGAGAGCATCTGACATCAACTTCGGAGAAGGCCATGGCACCCCACTCCAGAACTCTTGCCTTGAGAATCCCAGGAACAGGGGAGCCTGGTGGACTGCTGTCTACAGAGTTGGACACGACTGAAGCGACTTAGCAGCAGCAGCATGGGGAAAGCGAAAGTGAAGTCGCTCAGTCGTCTCTGACTCTTTGCGACCCCATGGACTGTAGCCTACCAGGATCCTCCATCCATGGGATTTTTCAAGGCAAGAGTCCTGGCGTGGGTTGCCATTTCCTTCTCCAGGGGATCTTCCCGACCCAGGGATTGAACCCGCGTCTCCCGCACTGTAGGCAGACGCTTTACCCTCTGAGCCACCAGGGAAGTACCATGGGGGGGGGGGTGAGGGATAAAATATTAATTTCCTGTGATGCCGTCACTTTCTCCTATTAGCAGAAGAGCCGTGTGAGGAAATGAGAAAGCACCGTGCTCGTTGAATGCCCATCCTACTATTGTGGGCGTTGGCACACTACAGCCTCTGGGATGAGTCTGGCCCCCTGCCTGTGTTGTCAGTAAAGTTTTATTGGAAGACACTCTTGGCCACTCCTGGGTGAGCGGTCTATGGCGACTTTTGTAGGACAAAAGACTTAAAAAAAGACATTTGTAAGATAGCAGTGTGGAGCTGTGAAAAAGATTCTTTGGCCTACAGAGCCTCCAATATTGACGCTCTAACTCTTTACAGAAAAGTTTGCTGACCTCCTCAAAGACCCTTATTCTACTCAGGGTCTCCATTTGACTGTGTCACCTGTGAATTTCTCCCTGATGGATTCTAGTCCAGCATCTCTTTCCCAAAATACCTTTTAGCAGCTGCATGGGGAAAAGAGAGTATTTGAACTGTGCCTGCCGTGATTCAAGAACTGAGCTTTAAATTTTGTTTAGTTGTAAGTAATGAATTAAAGATCTTTTTTTTTTTAATTGTCTATTTTTTGGCCGTGCTGGGTCTTTTGGCCGTGCTGGGTCTTCCTTGCTGCATGCTTTGTCTCTCTCTAGTTTTGCTGTGAGTTGGGGGCTGCTCTCCAGTTGTGTGCAGGCTGCTCATGATGATGGCTTCTCTTGACTCGGAGGCTTCAGTAGTTGCCAGGCACTGGCTTTGTTGCCCCTAGGTGCATGGTATCTTCCCGGACAAGGGGTGGAACCCACATCTCCTGCATTAGAAGGTGAATTCTTAACCACTGGACCACCAGGGAAGCCCAATTTTAATTAATATAAGTGCCTATATGGGCCTTGCTATGGCGCAGACTCTGGTAAACAATCTGCCCGCAATACCGGAGACCCAGCTTTGAGCCCTGGCTCAGGAAGATCCCCTGGAGAAGGAAATGGCAACCCACTCCAGTATTCTTGCCTGCAGAATCCCATGGACAGAGGAGCCCTGGCGGGCTACAGTCCACGGGGTCGAAAAGAGGTGGACACGACTGAGAGAGAATGAAGGCTGGAGGAGGAGGGGACGGCAGAGGATGAGATGGTTGGATGGCATCACCGACTCAATGGACATGAGTTTGAGAAAGTTCTGGGAATTGGTGATGGACAGGGAAGCCTGGTGTGCTGCAGTCCACGGCATCACAGAGTCAGACACAACTGAGCGACTGAACAAGAAGAACAGCTAGTGCCTGCGTATGGCTGTTGGCCAAGGAACAGTTCCTTGATTGCCTCACCAACCAAGGAAAGAAGAAACCTGACAAGCTCTGGCCACACTGTAACGTTGCTGCCTATTTTATTTTTTGCTGCAGTTCTAAAATGTATCATTTTTTTCCTGCATTCTCTTTCTTATATTTCATTATTAAAGAAATTACTTGATTGCTGGGCATTAATCTTGTATCCTCCTGCTGCTGCTGCTGCTAAGTCGCTTCAGTCGTGTCCGACTCTGTGCTCCCCGTAGACGGCAGCCCACCAGGCTCCCCCGTCCCTGGGATTCTCCAGGCAAGAACACTGGAGTGGATCGCCATTTCCTTCTCCAATGTGTGAAAGTGAAAAGGGAAAGGGAAGTCGCTCAGGCGTGTCCGACTCCTAGCGACCCCATGGGCTGCAGCCTACCAGGCTCCTCTGTCCGTGGGATTCTCCAGGCAAGAGTACTGGAGTGGGGTGCCATTGCCTTCTCCGTGTATCCTTCTACCTTGCTGTAATATTTATTTTTCTATTTTTTTCCTTGTGATATATAACACACGCACACATTGTACAGAAGGGTAATTATACCATTTTTATTTAATGTGTGTTTGATAATGTAGGATTCCAGTTTCTTTTTTAGTTCGTTTTAATGTTTTTAAAGGAAATGTGTATGATTTAAATTTTGAAATATTGAGTATAGTGTAGTTATCTTCCCAGTTCATGTCCATCATCAATTTATGTGTGCATTTTTTTTTCTGGGACAGTTTTCCAGATGATATTTAATTTTACCCTTCTGTTAAAAAACTGAACACTCAGCTCTGTTCTAACTCTGTTTCACATCTTTTTCTCTGTCAGTTGCTGCTTTCTTTATTATTATCATCTTCTCACTTTCCTTGAATCATTTCCTTGAGTTGATTTTATTTCTTCAACTGCTTTGAGTTCCTAGCACAGGAATCATGAACTATATATATATATATTTTTATATATTTCTATTTCTATTACATGCATTTTTGGTCGAAATTTCTGTCTCCTTGTGTTTGATATTACCAATTTGGCTAGCATATGATTCAACTTTGTTTTTAATTTTCCAGCATGAAACTGGTTGATCTTTGATTCTAAAGATTTTTGTCTTTCACCAAACCTGCAAAATTCTCCACTATTTTCTTTTAATATTGCCTTTTCTTCATTAAAAAAAAATTCCTTTAAATATATTTTCGATCTTTATATATTTAGTCAGTTGAATCTAAAACTTCCACTTAATTTTTCAACTTCACTTTTCTGTAGCTCACTCTGCATTGTTTGTATACATCTATATTATAATCTATTAGCATTCTCTTCAGCTATCTTAGTCTGTAATTCTTCCATTTAGTTTGAATTTATTTTTTTTTAAGTTTGAATTATGTCTTTTTTTCATTTAAAAATTTTGCTTGCTAATCTCTCAAAAATCTTCCTGGCCATTTTTATGATATTTTGTTTCTTATGTTGTTAATTCTATTTTTTTTTTTAGATATTTAATACATATTTATTTTACACCCTGCATTGACAGTTTTAATGCCTGATGTCTTTGTGGGTGATAGCCTGCTGTTTTATGCTAATGACTATCACTCTTGGTAGGGGGGACATCATATATTTTGTTATTTTTTAAATTGTAATTTTTTTTTTAATTTTATTTTTAAAAAAAATTTTTTTTAATTGTTTTTGCCATACATTGTCATGATATCACCATGGGTTTACATATGCTTCCCCTCCGGAACCCCCCTCCCTCTTCCCTCCCCCCCCACCGCGGGAAATCTCGCTGCACCAGCCCCGAGCATCAGTCCTGGGCTGGCGATTGATTAGACATATGAAAATTAACATGCTTCAATGCCCTTCTCCCATATCATCCCACCCTTACCCTCATCCACAAAGTCCACGAGTCTATTCTATACATCTGCGTTCCTTTTGTTGTCTCCCATGTTGGGTTCTCGTTACTGTCTTTCTAAATTCCATATATATGCGTTAATATACTGTATTGTTGTTTTTGCTTCTGGCTTACTTCACTCTGGATAATGGGCTCCAGTTTCGTCCATCTGAGTAGAAGTGCTTCAAATGAATTTTTTTTTAATGCTGAGTAATATTCCATTGTGTATATGTACCACAGCTTTCTTATCCATTCGTCAGTTGATGGGCATCTAGGTTGCTTCCATGTCCTGGCTATTGTAAACAATGCAGCGATGAACATTGGGGTGCACGTGGCTCTTTCAGTTCTGGTTTCCTCGGTGTATATGCCCAGCAGTGGGATTGCCGGGTCATATGGCAGGTCTATTTGCAGCTTTTTAAGGAACCTCCACACTGTTCTCCATAGTGGCTGTACTAGTTTGCATTCCCACCAACAGTGTAAGAGAGTTCCCTTTTCTCCACATCCTCTCCAGCATTTATTGCTTGTAGACTTTTGAATGGCAGCCATTCTGACTGGTGTAAAGTGGTACCTCATTGTAGTTTTGATTTGCATTTCTCTGATAATGAGTGATGTTGAGCATCTTTTCATGTGTTTGTTAGCCATTTTTATATCTTCTTTGGAGAAATGTCTGTTAAGTTCTTTGGCCCACTTTTTAATTGGGTTGTTTATTTTTCTAGAATGGAGCTGCAGGAGTTGTTTGTATATTTTTGAGATTAATTGTTTGTCTGTTGTTTCATTGGCTATTATTTTCTCCCATTCTGAAGGCTGCCTTTTCACCTTGCTTATAGTTTCCTTTGTTGTGCAAAAGCTTTTAATTTTAATTAGGTCCCATTTGTTTATTCGTGTTTTTATTTCCAGTATTCTGGGAGGTGGGTCATGGAGTATCCCGCTTTGGGTTATGGCAGAGAGTGTTTTGCCTATGTTATCCTCTAGGAGTTTTATAGTTTCTGGTCTTATGCTTAGATCTTTGATCCATTTTGAGTTTATCTTTATGTATGGTGTTAGAAAGTGATCTAGTTTCATTCTTTTACAAGTGGCTGTCCAGTTTTCCCAGCACCACTTGTTAAAGAGGTTGTCTTTTCTCCATTGTATATTCTTGCCTCCTTTGTCAAAGATAAGGTGTCCATAGATGCGTGGATTTATCTCTGGGCTTTCTATTCTGTTCCATTGATCTATGTTTCTGTCTTTGTAAATTGTAATATTTTGGATCTGTCTCTGTGAGGCAGAGACAGTTTATGAGGGTGTCTCTGAACCTTCAAACCGTCAAATCTATGAACTGTATACATGGTGGATGTGAGGGGTCAGAGGTGGAGACTACAAGAAAAGCCTGTGCTCTTGACTGGTTTTGAGCATAACCTAGTATCCAGGATACTTTAAATGTCGATATTAGTCTGGAGCACATTCAGCATCTTTGACCCTGATGGTTTTTCTGTAACCAAGTGGCATTGTCTTCATAGAATAAAGAAGGTGACTTTGCTTTTCTGACAAAAGCACATTTTCTTAAAGGTAATTCCTGGGTAGTGGAAAGTTTTTTTTTTTTTTTTTTTTTTTAATTTGTAACTGAAGGATAATTGCTTTGCAGTGTTGGTTTTCTGCTGCACAGCAAGGTGAATCAGCCATAAGTATAAATCTATCCTCTCCCTCCGGTGGAAACTTCTTAAAAAACTTTAGGAAGGTTTCACGTAGTTATCTTCTCGCTTACATAGTTCATGCCAAGATCTGGATGGAAATTTTTGCAAAACCATGTACACTCCTGGGGAATTTTTTTCCCCCTCCTATTAAGCAGGCAAGTTACAAAATTAATATATTTGGTCTTTAGAAATTTGCTAAATTGCAGATGCGGTACGTCGATGGACAGATGTCTGTTTCTCTCCCTCTCTCTCTTTTTTTAATATTTTTGGTGAAAGTAACTGAAGGGCCACAGATTAATATGACACTTTTTTTTGTTTGTTTGTTTGTCTTTGTCTTTGTTTTTATGTGTGCCTTTCTCTGCTTGTCCTGAATCAACAGGCATCAGTCAACCAAGACACTAAGCAAAGCGGGAAAGTAATTCTCAAAGACACCGAGCTTCACTGTTCCCAGGCTTGCTATCCAAGGATCAGTACTTTTTACAAGTTCCCCAAAGTGCTTCTTATCATCAGACAAGTCAGGGAAGCACTAGTTTAGGGAATTGACCCTCCATTAACCACACACTCAGTTTACAAAATGACCCAACTGCTTGTGAAATGATTTTTTTTTTCTTTCCTGCTGAGCACCAACATCAAGAGACAAGATACGGTAGCTCATGGTGAATGGTGTTGGATTCATGATCTCCGAAGAAGAAGATTTAGCTTCGGGACCAGAGACCAGGTTGGACCACTCAGGGCTCTTGTGTGGCAGAAGTTTTATTACAGTGAAAAGGGGCAGAGAAAGCTTCTGACGTAGACATCAGAAGGGGGCAGAGAGTGCCCCCCTCTTTAGCGAGGGAATTACATGCTTTTTAAATTAGTTATTACAATAAATAGAAAGAATATCTCAAGGTTGTAAAAATTTTACCAGACCCACTTCCGTAATATACATTCTCAGATATCCGGATTAGTCAGAAGGTTCTCAGGAAGGAGAAACTGTCCTCTAGCAGGACACATTGTTGTTATATAATCCCTAGTATAGAGTTTACACTGAGTTGTTTGTTGTGCACTCATCAATCCGCTTTTAGGAAAAAAATGGTTTTATGTGACTAAGACTAAGGAATGTAGAGGGGAAAAAAAAAAAAAGTTTGTCCTCTCCTCCTCCTTGAGAATCCCGGACCCCTATCTCTTCCTCGAGACCCCCCCAGACCCCTCTCTCCTCGGGGACCCCCGCACTTCTCATCAACCTGCCTGGGAATTGACTCTGTCAGATAGATAGATTTCACCGTCAGAAAGCTGCAGAATTCTCGTGGAGTGTGGATTCATCAATACCCTCATTTGTGCATGTCATGTCAAACCTTTTGTTTTGCACTGGTTCTCACTCACTCTTCTATTTTTGGCTTGTGGTGGGTCTTTGTTGGTGTGTGGGGGCCTTCTCTAGTTGCGGCAGAAGGGCGTCTACTCTCTGCTTATGTTGTGCGGGCTTCTCACTGTGGTGGCCTCTCTCTTTGGGGAGCGCAGGCCCCAGGGTGCAGGTGCTGCTCAGTCACAGCCTCAGTAGCTCCACAGCACGTGGGATCTTCCTGGACCAGGGAGAGAACTCCAAATATAGATGTCCGGTTGCCCTGCATGGTAGACTCTTAACCACTGGACCACAAACGAAGCCCTCCATCCCTGTTCTTAAGCTCTCAGGCATATGGGAGGAGGAAAGCACCTTACCGATTAGAATTTTGTTACCTTGAAATGTTGTTATCTTCCAATGCATGTCATCTACTGGCTTAAAGATGGCTGTATACCTGTTGTGTTCCCCACATAGATGTTGTGGGCACACGAGGGGAAGGATGTGATCGCTCAGCCCCTGAGCTATCGGTTCATCAGCTTCTCATCACCCTACTGGATGCGTCGTTTATTGTTGTTGAGTCCCTGAGTCGTGTTTGACTCTCTGTGACCCCATGGACCACAGCACACCAGGCTCCTCTCTGTCCTTCACTATCTCCTGGAGCTTGCTCAGACTCATGTCCATCGAGTCGGGGATGCCATCCCGCCATCTCATCCTCTGTCTTCCCCTTCTCCTCCTGCCCTCAATCTTTCCCAGCATCAGGGTCTTTTCCCATGAGTCAGCTCTCCGCATCAGGTGGCCAAAGGACTGGAGCTTCAGCCTCAGCATCAGTTCTTCCAATGAATATTCAGGGTTGATTTCCTTTTGGACTGACTGCTTTATCTCCTTGCTGTCCAAGGGACTCTCCAGAGTCTTCTCCAGCACCACGATCTGAAAGCATCACATCTTTGGTGCTCAGTCTTCTTTATGGTCCAACTCTCATGTCCGTACACGACTGCTTGAAAAACCATAGCTGTGACTACAGATCTTGATTGGAAAAGAGATGTTTCTGCTTTTCAATACGCGGTCTGGATGGGTACCTTGGGGGGCAACCTGTATAAAGTCTGGGAGTCTCATTTTCCTTTGCCATGAAATGGGCGAAATAATTCCTCTGATCGTAATGGATGGATCCTAAAGTAAGATAATTTACATATATTGCTTTCAGGGGGTGACGTATTCAAGAAACGAGACTATCCCGTAGTGTTATTGTGAGTAGTGGCAATTTTTCTTGTTTGTAATTTTATTTGTTATTTATTTTTGGCTGTGCTGAGTCTCCACTGCTGCCTGGGCTTTTCTCTAGTTGCAGGGAGTGAGGGGCTCGTCTGTAGTTGGAGTGCTCGGGGCTTCTCACTGCGCTGGCTTCTCTTATTGCAGAATACAGTGTCTAGGGTGTGTGGGCTTCAGGTAGAAAGTGGCCCAGTGTATCTGATCGTGAAACCGTGAATTATAAGGCTATTACAGAGGCAGAGTGGGTAGGTGCTGATGATAGATTTGCTTCAAGGGAACAGGAAAATAGAAAAGGACAAGGTGAATCTGGTCCCTCAGACCGCATTGATGGAGGAGGTCAGACAAAGGAGCCAGATGGAAACGAAGCAACATACAGTGAAGACTGAAGGGGATTTTCAGGGAAGATTCCTCTGGATAAACCAGAATGGGTAAAGCCCCAAAGCAGCAAGACTAAAGGGCCTTACTCAGATAGGGACTTTTTTGTGCAAGTGGACCAGTTCAGTTCAGTTGCTCAGTCGTGTCTGACTCTTTGCGATCCTATGGACTGCAGCACACCAGGTCTCCCTGTTCAACACCAGCTCCTGGAGTTTACTCAAACTCATGTCGATCAAGTCGGTGATGCCATCCAACCGTCTTGTCCTCTGTCATCCCCTTCT
This sequence comes from Antilocapra americana, assembly GCA_007570785.1. Lineage (NCBI taxonomy): Eukaryota > Metazoa > Chordata > Mammalia > Artiodactyla > Antilocapridae > Antilocapra > Antilocapra americana. The sequence goes on along the minus strand of ML664230.1, from coordinate 1,273,452 downwards.
CCTCCCGCCCTCAATCTTTCCCAGCATCAGGGTCTTTTCAAATGAGTCAGCTCTTCACATCAGGTGGCCAGAGTATTGGAGTTTCAGCTTCAACATCAGTCCTTTCAATGAAACCCAGGACTGATCTCCTTTAGGGTGGACAGGTTGGATCTCCTTGCAGTCCAAGGGACTCTCAAGAGTCTTCTCCAACACCACAGTTCAAAAGCATCAGTTGTTTGGTGCTCAATTTTCTTTATAGTCCAGCTCTCACATCCATACGTGACTACTGGAAAAACCATAACTTTGACTAGATGGACCTTTGCTGGAAGAGTAATGTCTCTGCTTTTTAATATGCTGTCTAGGTTGGTCATAGCTTTCTTCCAAGGACCAAGCGTCTTTTAATTTCATGGCTGTAGTCACCATCTGCAGTGATTTTGGAGTTCAAAAAAATAAAGTCAGCCATTGTTTCTCCATCTATTTGCCATGAAGTGATGGGGCCGGATGCCATGATCTTAGTTTTCTGAATGTTGAGCTTTAAGCCAACTTTTTCACTCTCCTCTTTCACTTTCATCAAGAGACTCTTTAGTTCTTTTTCACTTTCTGCCACAGTAGTGGTGTCTTCTGCATATATGTTCTGAGCTATATTGTGTATGTGTGTGTATGTTTAAGTGCAGTCAGATACGTGTGGCTCCTGTATGTACCTCAGGTATTTATAGCCATATATGTATATGTGTAGTTGTGAGAGAGTCAATTCCTAGGCAGATTCATAAGAAGTCCAGGATGCCCGAGGAGGAGATAGGGGTCTGAGGTTCTTGAGGAGATAGGGGTCTGGGATTCTCAAGGAGGAGGAAAGGACAAACATCTTTTTTTCCCCCTCTGCATTCCTTAGTCTTATTTACATGAAATGTGTTTTTTTCTTTAAGCCTGAACTGATGATTACACAATAAACAACCCAGTTTAAACTCTGTACTAAGGATTATAGAACAATAATGTATACTGCTTGAGGATGATTTCTCCTTCCTGAAAATCTTCTGACTAATCCTGCTATCTTAAAATGTATATTATGGGAGTGGATCTGGTAGGATCTTTCTATTGATAAGTTCTAATCCTGTTATCCTAAAATGTAAATTGTGGGAGTGAGTCTGGTAAAGTCTTCACAAGCATGAGACATTCTTTTGATTTATTGTAATAACCAATTTAAAACGTATGTAACTCCCTTGCTAACACTAGAAAGGGGGACATTCTGTGTTCCCCTTCTGATGTTTGTGTCAGACCGTTTCTCTGTCCCTTTTCTAACTTTAGTAAATCTCTGCTAGACAAAAGCTCTTGAGTGATCAAGCCTGGTCCCTGGTCCCGAAACTAAGTCTTCAGAGAGATCACAAATCTCACATTGTAAGCTATCAGTTGTAGATACACACACACACAAAGGATCCAAAATGTGCATTCCAGGAACACAGAAATGAAAAAGGATCAGCCACTTCAGTTCTGTTGCAGGAAATAGGAGATCATTTTAATGGCGAATTTTATCATGTGAATTTTTTAACCACAAGCCAAATATTTTCTGCCAAATATCCCTCTACCAACTGTTAACTAAAAAAAAGATGCTCAATGTAAGAGTCGTGAGTTAAGTTTTATTTGGGGCAATATGAGGACTGCAGCCTGGGAGACAGCAGCTCAATAGCTCGGAGAGCCTGCTCCAGAGAGGCAGTGGGGGGAGGTCAATAAGAATTTGGTGAAGGGGGAGTTGATGTAGTTAAGCATTCATTTTACAAAAGGTTTTCTGCCAGTCAGAGGAGCTGATGTCACCAGGAAGGGAAGGGATTTAGTGCTTCTCTAGATGTGGAAAGATCCTGAAATCACCTCCTGAGAATGTCTAACTATCTATAGACCTGTCCCACCAGGTTCCCTGGGGCACAGAGTGCCCGCCCCGCTCTGCCCTGAGCTTCCCCTCGGGGCGGGGGGTGGGGGGGTGTTGAATCTCAACAGGTGCAGCAGCCCAGGAGTCAGTCTCCCCAGAAAAAGTGAAGCAAAGTGAAGTTGCTCAGTCGTGTCCGACTCTTTGCAACCCCGTCCGTGGACTGCAACCCACCAGGCTCCTCGGTCCATGGGATTCTCCAGGCAAGAATACTGGAGTGGGTTGCCGTTGCCTTCTCCAGGGCATCTTCCCGACCCAGGGATCAAACCTGGCTCTCCCACCTTACAGGCAGACTCTTTACCATCTGAACCACCAGCAAAGCCCTGGCAAATGCTCTTGGCACCTGCCAATATATAGTTGACCCAGCACTCATCCAAAACAATAAAATAATTGTAAACAAAGTTCTGCTTATATGGAAAATACGGTGAAGATCCTCTAACTCAGTAAGGCTGTAATTCTGTTCTTGTGTGCTGTGTTCATATTCTAAGAATTTGCCTTGTATTCACAGCATCCTTTGCCTGCATAATTTTTTCTTGTTGAGTTAGGTCTGGGAAGACAGTGGCTAGTAGAATGGGCGGGGAGGTGTTTTGATGAATTTTCTACTTAATAAAACAATAGGTGATTGAAATATATTTGAATTCACCAGAAGGAATCAATGAGATCTGGAAAACTGTTAGTGTTCACCCCTGGACCAGAAAGTCACACAATTCGAATCTTCTTCTTCCTAGCTTTGGCTGCAGAGATAGAGCAGGGTAGATGGGGTGTGCAAAAATTTAAGATAAGAAGACAGTCTGGGATCATGCTATGTTGCCTGATCACATAAACTGTGGCCCTGTAAAACGGCAGAAATCAAGGCCCTAGAATAGTTCAGCTAGCTGTCTGTGTGGGGCCGTTCAGGTGAAAGGGTGAGGGCCTGATTGTGGTCAGACAGGAGCAGGGAATCTTCGTCAACCAGGAGAATGAGTCTGTGAAGCCAGGGGGTGATGGAATCAGGCAGATGGTTGACATCCATCAAGTGAGGCTGGGTGATACCAAAAAAAATCCATAGTGAAAACCAGGGAATGTGTTTGCAGTATTTCATTATGATACGCGTTCTGAGGTGAAAGTGATCTCAGATGCTGAGAAGACGCATTTGTTATTTTAACTGCAAGAGATAATGCTTTAGGGAGAGTATAATGCATGTCCAAGGTCATGTTGACAGTTCATGAAAAAGCAAGGACTAGAAATCCCCCATTTTTTTACCCCCAGATTCCAGTTAATATTCTATAAACCACATTACCTCTTGTTCTTCTTTTTAAAAATAATTGAATAATTGTTAAGGAAAGCTGTGACAAGCCTAGACCGTATATGAAAAAGCAGAGACATCCCCTTGCTGACCAAGGTCCGTCCAGTCAAAGCTAGGGTTTTGCCAGTAGTCATGTACAGAGGTGAGTCGGATCATAAAGAAGGCTGAGCACCAAAGAATCGATGCTTTCACATTGTGGGCTTGAGAGTCCCTTGGACTGCCAGGAGATCCAACCAGTCCATCCTAAAGGAGATCAGTCCTGAATATTCACTGGAAGGACTGATGCTGAAGCTGAAGCTACAGTACTTTGGCCACCTGATGCAAAGAGTTGACTCACTGGAAAAGACCTTGATGCTGGGGAAAGATTGAGGGTGGGCGAAGGGGACGACATAGGATGAGATGGTTGGATGGCATCACCGACTCGATGGACATGAATCTGAGCAGACTCCGGGAGTAGGTGATGGACAGGGAGGCCTGGCATGCTGCAGTCTGTGGGATCGCCAAGAATCGGACACAACTTGGCAACTGACAGCAACAGCTAAAGTTTAAAGCAACCAAAGGAATAGCCGTCTAGTGTTTGTTTAATTTTCCCCATTGATTTTAAACATTCAAGTATATGTAAAGTGCATGTGATTAAAGGAAAAAAAAAAGAGTATTATTTTGAGCATAGTACCTCTCAGGGTGGGCTTCCCCGCGCATGCCACAATGACAAACGGTGTGGTTCGTCCAGTTCTACTTCGTATAGTGATCCCTTTAAATGTCTGGCCTTGCTCCTTAGAGTAATGAATTGGGATCCGTTGAAAACCTAGATCTCACATGCTTGGCGTTTGCGCTCTTCACGTCATTGTTTAAAGCAGTAAAAGCTTTACCAATGCTCAGGTTTTTCCTCCTCTGATTCCACACCATTTCCTCATCTTATCTGGCTGCTCTTGGGCTTCTTGACGTGACTTCACTGCATTTTCTGAAGGTGTTTCTGGCTCCTAGCATTCCTTCCTATGGTCTGTTAGTGAGTTTCGTCATCCGCCATCTCTTACTGTACTAGTTTTTTTCATTTCAGCGTTAGGCCCTGTAAGTCAGTGGTCCCCAAGCTTCTTGGCACCTGGGACCAGTTTCATGTTAAATATAAACTAAGGCATGCTACCCAGAAAGGCTCAAAACCCGTAACCCCCTTGCTTGTATGGATTTGAATCTTATATATATATATATAGATATATATTTTTTTGAGAAATCATTGAATTGTACACTTTAAGTTTTTTGTCTTAACCTTGTTTGTGATCCAACTGTCGTTGTGTGTACCTGACTCCTGGAAAAACCATAGCTTTAGCTATACAGACCTTGGTCGGCAAAGTAATGTCTCAGCTTTTTAATATGCTGTCTCGGTTGGTCATAGCTTTCCTTCCAAGGAGCAAGTGTCTCTTAATTTCATGGCTGAAGTCACCCTCTGCAGTGATTTTGGAGCCCAAGGAAATAAAAGCCTGTAATGGTTTCCATTTTCCCCCCTTCTATTTGCCATGAAGTTATAGGACCAGATGCCACACTCTTAGTTTTTTTGATGTTGAATTTCAAGTCATCATCTCCACTCTCCTGAACAGGGATGAAAAGAACTCTTTATTGATTGTACATTGGCCAGTCACAGTGCTGGACACTTATACATTATCTCTTAAATGTATTTATTTCAGAGAAGCTCAATACACACATAGGTAATAGAGCAGACTGCCAAGTTGTCCTATGTTTTTCATGACTGTTGAAATAGCTTTGGTTTTAGATAATGAATTTATAGTTACATATGGACCCAAAATATGTTAATTTTTTACAATGTAGCATTGAAAGAGTAAGTATAAAAAATTGCAAATAAAAGTTGTAAACAATAGCGTAACATTAAGGGGAAACGTTTATAATTGTGTAAGGAAGAGAAAGCATTGGGTAAACAAGGAGTAAATCACTTTCATCTGTGCAAATGATACTCCATGACAAACATTTTAAGTGTAGGAGAAGCAAACGAAAGTTAATTTAGAACCTCATCATACGAGCGTATACAGAGGTTCGCCAAGCTGCCATTTCAACCGAGTCGGCCTCAGTTACTGTCCCCCTGGATGACATATTTATATGTCCTGGCTCACTGCAGGATGATTTATGTGGCTACGTCATCCTTACCCTCTCTTGCCAGTACCCTGCCTCAGATTAAAATATAAACACTCCCTCGTGCCTGCCCCCTGGTTTTGAAGCATCATTAACTTCATCCAAGGGCACATTTGGTTATGAGCTAGTAAAATCCTTACGCATGATATTTAAACAAGATAGCAGTGATATATGACGTTCAGTTCATTCCCTTTTATCTGACTGTCAAGTTGGACACGCTCAACTCTTAATAAGAGTCGAGAGCTGGGCCAGATCAAAGCTGGGTCTCCTGTAAATTAAAAGGGTGTGTCTCTTCCCTGCATCCTTCCCCCTTAAGTGGGAACCCTAAGTTTGTTCTTTAAATTTGTGAATCTGTTTCTGAATTTGTTTGTACATAAGTTCATTTGTACCATTGCTTTTTAGATTCTGCTTATAACGGTTGTTATACTCTAGTTAGGGAGTCTGGGATGGACATGGACACACTGCTATATTTAACATGGAGAACCAGCAAGGACCTGCTGGACAGCACAGGGAACTCTGCTCAATGCTCTGTAATAACCTTATGGTTCCCAGGGGGGAGGATGGTGGAAGGGATAGTCAGGGAGTCTGGGATGGACATGGACACACTGCTGGATTTAACATGGAGAACCAGCCAGGATCTGCTGGACAGCACAGGGAACTCTGCTCAGTACTCTGTAATAACGTTATGGTTCCCAGGGGGAAGGATGGGGGAAGGGATAGTCAGGGAGTCTGGGATGGACATGGACACACTGCTGTATTTAAGATGGAGAACCAGCCGGGACCTGCTGGACAGCACAGGGAACTCTGCTCAATACTCTGTAATCACCTTATGGTCACCAGGGGGAAGGATGGGGGAAGGGATAGTCAGGGAGTCTGGGATGGACATGGACACACTGCTGTATTTACCATGGAGAACCAGCAAGGACCTGCTGGACAGCACAGGGAACTCTGCTCAGTGTCGTGTGGCAGCCTGGATGGGAGGGGAGTCTGGGGGAGAATGGATACATGTATGTGGATAGCTGAGTCCCTTTGTTGTCTGCCTGAAATTATCACAACACTGTTAATCAGCTCTACCTCAATACAAAATAAAAAGTTTAAAATGGGGGAAAATAGAGGAGTATTTCAGGAGGCCATAAGGAAAGAAAAAAATAAATAAATAAAGGTGTGTCTCAGCGATAACCACTTGCATCTCAGCAGCTAACCTCTCTTTCAGACCTGCCTCTTCTCCACCCCTCCCCTTAAGCTCTGTGAGTCCGACAATGCCCACCCGGCTGGTCAGTGCCTCCCCAGAAGTCTACTCTCTCTTTTTCCAGTTTGGATTGCTTCTTTTGCCACTGGCCCCTCTCCGAACCTCAGAGCCATGTCCACTCTCCTCTCCCGTTTGTTAGGGTCTCGTGTGATCCGCTTCTAGGTGGTTCACCAGGTCCCAGCTCAGACGTAGACCCTTTCTCCAGAAGAGCTGCACCGACTTTCTGACCGCTGTCTCGGCTTCCAATCCCTAACCTGCTGAAATCCTTCCTGAATAGGCCAGATTTACCTTCGTGGTTCTGCTTAGTTGCTTCACTCGTGCTTGACTCTCTGTGACCCCATGAACTGTAACCCGCCAGGCTCCTCTGTCCATGGGATTTCCCAGGCAAGAATACTGGAGTGGGTTGCCATTTCCTTCTCCAGAGGATCTTCCCAAACCTAGGATCCAATCTGTGTCTCCTGCATTGGCAGGTGGATTCTTTACTGCTGAGCTACCAGGGAAGCAGTGTGTGTGTGTGTGTGTGTGTGTGTGTGTGTATAATGCATCTTAAAAAGAGTATTATCAAGTTAACTGAATATTTTAAGACTTGATGAAAGGGAGATAAAAACAAACTTACAGAATGACAAAAAATTACTCACCAAAGTCATGCTAACTCAAACTACCACCAATGTGGTCCTTCCATGATAAATTTTTTTGTTAGAGTGAAGAAGGGTTGATTATTCATCATTAGATACAGACATTTCACAGGAATGTACCGCATTAATGTAAATGGAACCACCAAGGAGATTTTTTTTTATTTCAAGTTCACTGCATCCAGCCATAACAAATTCACGGAAAATTCTTACTTAGAATAGCTCTCTTCTGCCTGACACTCCATTTATGGGTAGAGGATTTCAGACGAGATTCAAAATGTGGACAGAAATGTGAAATCATGTATATATGTTTGCCATTTTTTATACAATGTATGCTATCAAATGAATAGCAGTGTTTTATGTGTCTTTGCTGTGTGGCTCAGAATTAAACCCTTTACCTCCAGGGCTATTTGTACACTCTTTCAACATGTCAAGAGTTTCTCTGGCATAGATTTTTACCCAGTCAGACCCCATTGCTCACCCCTTTCCCCTCTGGCACGTCTTCCTTTTGCGATTCTCTCCTGGCTGCATTTTCTCCTACCGACTGCTTTTTCTTTGTTTTCTTCACGGACACAGCTTCCTTCTCCACCCTGAAGATTCATCCCCAGACATTCTCAGTCCCCTGATTGTGCTCGAAAACCCCAGCTTCGCATTCTGGGCTCTGCGCTGTCGAGTGTAATCCAATGTCCAAACCCTCACAGCTGTCCCTTTCAGTCATGTCTGACTCTTTGTGACCTCCTGGACTGTAGCCCTCCAGGCTCCTCTGTCCATGGGATTCTCCGGGTCAGAATACTGGAGTGAGTAGCCTTTCCCTTCTCCAGGGGATCTTCCTGACCCAGGGATCGAACCCAGGTCTCCCACATTGCAGGCAGATTCTTGACCAGCTGAGCCACAGGGAAGCCTGCAGAGAATGTAATAGTAATGGAAATAAAGAAATAAATGTAATATGCTTGATTCATCCTGAAACCATCCTCCTGACACCTGCCCCCGGTCTGTAGAAAAATTACCTTTCATGAAACCCGTCCCAGGTACCAAAAAGGTTGAGGACCACTGCTGTAGAAGGTGGGCTTCCCAGGTGACGCTAGTGGTAAAGAACCCGCCTGCCAATGCAGGAGACGTAAGAGACGCAGGTTCGAACCCTGGGTCGGGAAGATCCCCTGGAGGAGGAGGGCATGACAACCCACTCCAGTTTTCTTGCCCGGAGAATCCCCATGGACAGAGGAGCCTGGAAGGCTACAGTCCATAGCGGTGTAAAAGAGTCAGATACAACCAAAGGGACTTAGCACAGAGGCAGACTGTGGAAGGCAGAATGAGAAGCCTACCCGTCAAAGATGTCTCCATTGTAATTCCTGGAATCTCTGAACTTGTGGCTTTCCATGGCAAAGTGCAAATGGAATTAAGGCTCCCCGTCTACTGACACAGAATAGATTGTTCAGAAGGGTAATCCCAGGGGTCCTGACAGGTGGAGGAGGCAGGCAGGGATGTACTGTGAGAAGCACTGGGCCAGCCCTGGCTGGCTTTGGAAGGTGGCAGAGAGGGCTGGGAGTCAAGGACAGTGGGCTCCTCGAGGATTCTTCCCTGAGCTTCCGGAAGGTACTGGATTCTTGAAGACATCTTCATGTTGGCCTAGTGAAACCCATCTTGGACTTTTCGCCTTCAGAACTGTGAGAGGATAAATCTGACTTGTGTGGAGCCGGTGAGTTTGTGGTGACTTCCTGCCGCAGCCCTGGAGATGAGTGCGTAGGTGAGCTTTCTGATGAACACAAGTTTACTTGAATATATTGCGGACTTCCAGCTGAATTCTCCGGGTCCCCGGATCAAAGGCGCCCCAGGCCTTCCGTGCCTAATTAGGAAATACAGTTCTCCTTTTCCTGCCCTGTGGACCCCGTCGTTTATTCCACATCTGAATCTGGCTCAGTTCCCTCCCGGCACTGCTTTATCTCATGCCTTTGTTATTTCTCATGCGCACGAGGCTATTTTTGTAGTAACTGTTGTCACTGAATTTACTTTCTTCTTCTCAAGTCGCCCAGTCGTGCCCGACTCTTGGCCACCCCATGGACTATACAGTCCGTAGAATTCTCCAGGGCAGAATACTGGAGTGGGTAGCCATTCCCTTCTCCAGGGGATCTTCCTGACCCAGGGATCAAACTGGGGTCTCCTGCATTGCAGGCAGATTCTCTAACCACTGAGCTGTCAGGGAAGCCTGATATATACTTTGGACCTCCGCAAACCCATGTTCTACTTGTGGTTAGTCGTTGGTGGTCTAGTTGCTCAGTCGTGTCCGACTCTGTGATCTCATGGACTGCAGCCCACCAGGCTCCTCTGTCCCTGGGATTCTCCAGGCAAGAATACTGGAGTGGGTTGCCATTTCCTTCTCTGGGGGATCTTTCCCACCCAGGGACTGAATCTGCATCTTCTGTATTGGAGGCAGATGGTTTATCACTGAATCAACCTTTATTTTTTTGTTATTTTTTTTTTTAGAACTTAGAAAAAATTTTGTTATTCATTTCACTGTGATTTTGCATTAAAGTAAATGAAAGTCAGTAATATTCTAAAAATCTTTAAGACTGACTACATCAAAAATCTTTGTTTTTCTATTTGATCGTGGAAAATGTTGTGAGGCAGTTCAGTTTTTTAGTATTTTTTTTTTTTTTTGGTGCTGCAATTATTTCCAGATTAGTGCTTTTTGTCACAATAAACCCCTGTGTTTAAACTATTGGCATATTTTTATCCCAGAATCAGGAATCATGGGTTTTAAAATAGTATCTGTGTATTTAGGGGTTCCCAGGTGGCTCAGTAGTAAAGAATCTGCCTGCCAATGCAGGAAGCATTGGTTCAATCCCTGGGTTGGAAAGATCCTCTGGAGGAGGACATGGCAACCCACTCCAGTACTCTTGCCTGGGAAATCCCCAGGACAGAGGAGCCTGGCGGGCTGCAGTCCATGAGGTCACAAAAGAGTTGGGCACGAGTGAGTAACTGAGTATGCACTCACTCATCCATGTGTTTATATACAAAAATACCCTCCATAAAATTGTTTGCCAGAACTATAACTGTTCTTATGACCCAAATTTATAAATATTGGAAGAACTACATGCTTGAAATAAAATAAACACAAGTCAAATGTTGGCCCATTAAAATATTTTTTAAATGAAATATTTACTCCTGCAAAGGATAAGTGAACCATAATTTACTGTTGGTTATATACTGTTTTTGTCCTTTTAGCTGTCACAGTAGATAGGTGGGATCAATATATATTATACACAGAAAAAAAATATATATGCAGCCATAACTCACAGAAGTGTATGCTCATACAGATTTTATAGATACTAGTTTATACATTTATACAGATAAAATCTAACTTGGAAACAACACGCTCAGGCCAAAACAGCTTTGCTTACTTTAGTTTTCAATATTCCCGTAACTTGTATGGATTTTATTTCAAACCTACTGGAAGGCTGATGCTGAAGCTGAAGCTCCAGTACTTGGGCCACCTGATGTGAAGAACTGACTCGTTTGAAAAGACCCTGGTGCTGGGAAAGATTGAAGGCGGGAGGAGAAGGGGACGACAGAGGATGAGATGGTTGGGTGGCATCACCGACTCTATGGACATGGGTTTGAGTAAATTCCGGGAGATGGTGATGGACGGGGAAGCCTGGCGTGCTGCAGTCCACGGGGTTGCAAAGAGTCAGACACGACTCAGCGACTGAACTGAACTGAATGAAAGCATTTAATTTGCAGATGAATATTTAACAGAGCCAAATTAATACTAACGCAAAATTAGCCATCTTTTCTTTTAGAACAGGCTCTAAACCTTTCGACTTCAGACTTAGAAGAAACAAAAAAAAAAATGAAATGGCAGGAGGGGAGAGAGAAAATCTTTTTTTTTTAAATTAATTTAGTTTAATTGGAGGCATAATTGCTTTACAGTATTTTACCTTTCACCTTCTAGATATACAGGAAGGGATCATGAAAAACACTTCAGACGCTGCCTGTGTATTAGCGCGAATAACTTCTCGCTGCTTCTCCAGAATCAAAACACATCCCCTTTGCAAAGATAACAGCTTCACAGTCTTGCCACCAGGGGGAGAAAGGCCGCTCCCTCCCTCTCCAGTTTTATGGACCATTTGTTAACAGCGGTTCTTAGGACCCTCACCCCATTCGCACGTTTGACAATTTGTAATTAAAAGATGGTGGGAGTTGGATTTTGTTTTCTTTTTTTCAATTTGTTTATTTCTAATTGGAGTATCATCACGTTCCAATATTGTCTTGGTTTCTGCCGTACATCGACACGAATCAGCCACAGCTATACATATGTTTCTTCCCTCTTGAACCTCCCTCCAACCTCCCAGCCCATCCCATCCCCCTTAGGTTGTCAGAGAGTTCCCTGTGTCATCCGTCAAATTTCCGCTGCCTTTCTTACCCCGGTGGCTCAGGTGATAAAGAATCCGCTTGCAGGAAGGGAGACCCGGGTTCAGTCAGTCGCTGGGTTGGGAAGATCCCCTGGAGACGGGAACGGCTACCCACTCCAGTATTCTTGCCTGGACAATCCCATGGACAGAGGAGCCTGGTGGGCTACAATCCATGGGGTCGCAAAGAGTCGGACACGACCGAGCGACTCACACACACATCTGTTTCACATGTGGTAACATACGTGTTTCAGTGCTACCAACTCCCTTTTTCTGCTCTCTCCTTCCTGCTCTGTGTCCACAACGGCCTCTTCTGGAGGAAATCCTCTTGGCTTTCAGCAGCCCATCTGCACACCCGTAGACCGCACTTTGTCACCGTGGGGAAAAGGAGTCCTAGACGTGATCATTCAGGCTGTGTGTCTCTCGTACACACACACCGAGTGGCCTCTCAGGCGGAGATTCTCGTGAATCAGCTTGTGAGCAAATGGAAAGGACCGCCAGTGATGGCATCCTGGTCGTTTCCAGAGCAAATAAAGCGCACGCACACCCTGCCAGCCTTGTAATCGGATGGTCCCTGGGTCTTCAGGCCGTACAACCTTGTCAGCTGGATGTGTATTTCTTTCCTTTTTCCTTCAGGAGCGTCAGTTCCCTTCATGCACAGGGATCTCTTGCTGTCTGCCAGGGGATGTGTCCCCATGGCATGGATCTTTGATGTGGAAACTGTTGGAAAAGCAAACCTCTAGCAGGGTGACTTCACCTAGATCTGGGGTCCCCAGTCTCCAGGATCTCCAGCTAGATTGGGGGTCCCCAGCCTTTAGGATCTAATGTCTGATGATTTGAGGTGGACCTCATGTCATCATAACAGAAATAAAGAGAAGTCGCTCTGTCGTGTCCAACTCTTTGTGACCCCATGGACTGTAGCCTTCCAGGCTCCTCTGCCCAGGGGACTTCCCAGGCAAGATTACTGGAGTGGGTTGCCATTTCCTCCTCCAGGGGAACCTTCCTGACCCAGTGCACGATAAATGTAATGTGCTTGAATCATCCCAAACCCATCTGCAGACCCCGGTCCACGGAAAAACTGTCTTCCACGAAACCCGTGTCTGGTGTCCAAAACGTTGTAAACCACTGACCTCGATGACCTCCCAATGCCTTACAACAGGAGTGACCCCCCTTGGTTATGAATGTATCTCAGGATGAAAACTGGCTGTCACCCCCAGTTCTCATGAATGCAGGAGTTTTGTGTGATGGTCTTGTCCTGAGCACAGCCATGAGCAGCCCTGAAAGTGCCTGATTCGTTGGTCCTCCCTTTTCACACACGAGTGTCAATATTCTTGTTGTTATTCAGTCAATAACTCGTGTTCACCTCTCTCTGACCCCAAGGACTGCAGCACCCCAGGCTCCTCTGTCCTGAAGTAGCTCCCAGAGTTTGCTCAAATGCAAGCCCGTTGAGTTGGTGATGCCATCCAACCATCTCATCCTCTGCCATCCCCTTCTCCTCCCGCCTTCAATCATTCTCAGCCTCAGGGTCTTTTCCAGTGAGTCAGCTCTTCTCATCAGGTGGCCAAAGGACTGGAGCTTCAGCTTCATCATCAGTCCTTCCAATGAATAGTCAGCGTTGATTCCCTTTAGGATTGACTGGTTTGATGTCCTTGCTGTTGCAGGGACTCTCAAGAGTCTTCTCCAGAACCACAGTTTGAATCCATCCATTCTTTGGTGGTCAGCTTTCTGTATTTTTTTTTTTAACAGTATCAATATAAAAGCATCAATGAAGGCAAAAAACGTATCAATAGAAGTAGCATCTTTTTTAGTGTCTAGGTTGATTTGGGATTAAGTTTGCATGTTCTGTGAATCCCCTACTTATGAAAAATAATCCTTTGGGCCTAATAAGCACCAAATTCTGGAAAGCTGAGATTTTCTTTTTGTGACTTTGCTGGCATGTCAAAGACACGAATTAATATAATTAGAAAGTGAAAGTCTCTCAGTCATGTCTGACTCTTTGCGACCCCATGGACTATAATACAGTCCGTGGAATTCTCCAGGCCAGAATACTGAAGTGAGCAGCCTTTCCCTTCTCCAGGGGATCTTCCCAACCCAGGGATCGAACCTACGTCTCCCTCATTGCAGGTAGATTCTTTACCAGCTGAGCCACCAGGGAAGCCCAATACATCCTTCTACACATACCCTGGCCAGGTGGATTCATGTCTCAAGTCATTGGAAGTCAGATTAGACAAATGTCAACTATTATCATAGTCAGCAAACATTTACAAATAAGTCTGCCCTTTCTGTGGCCTTGGTTTTCTTTGAGAATGTTATCATGGTTTAATTCAAGTACGAGTAACTAATGAGACAGAACCTGTACTTTTTTTTTTTCCCCCTCCAAACTCCAGAAGATTTGCCACAAGTTAATCTTCTCAAGAGGAAACCAAGAGTTTAATGGCTCCCTGCAGGTAATTCAGTGTGTGGACCACAAGTGAAAAGGTGAGTTGAAACGAAGCGCAAAATAAGAAACCATGGATTCCCGAAAACCAAGCCTCGGGGGAGACCCTCAGGGCACCCCGCGTCCCCAGGCTTGCTAGAGTTCTCTGCTTCATTTATTTCTGGGGTCTAGTTTCGTAGTAGCAAGACTCCCCATGAATTCTGCCTCTGAAGTATAATTACCAAGATGTGAAAAATGATGGAATTCACTGAAATGATCAAATACCATCTGTCAAGATAACTTTTTGGCAAGCTTCCCAGCTTTTCATTATTTAAGAGAAGGAATAATGTGTTAGCCACTGTGGAAAAGAGAAAACTCTGAGAAAATGTTAATCATGACTGAAGTGTAACACCATCGTGTACGTCTGAGAATATTCCATGAATAATTTTTTTGGTCTTTACAGCTGTTTCTCTTCCCTCTGAGATACAACTTTATGGTGGGTAATGATACTTTTTTTTTTTTAACTTACCAAGTTTTTATTAGCCAGTAAGTTTCCTTTACGGTTGATTCTATATCATGTAAGGATACAGTTTGTTGAGGAAGTAAATAAAAAGAAAAAAAAAACTTGGCAAAATGATGCAGTTAATATATTTTTTTTTTAATGTGGACCATTTTAAAGTCTTTATTGAGTGTTACAAAACTCTTTGCAACCCCATGGAGTGCAACACACCAGGCCTCCCTGTCCATCACCAGCTCCTGGAGTTTACTCAGACTCACGTCCATCGAGTCAGTGATGCCATCCAACCATCTCATTGTCTGTCGTCCCCTTGTCCTCCTGCCCTCAATCTTTCCCAGCATCAGGGTCTGTTGCAATGAGTCAGGTCTTTGAATCAGGTGGCCAAAGATTTGGAGTTTCAGCATCAGCCCTTTCAATGAATATTCAGGACTGATTTCTAATTTAGGATGGACTGGTTGGATCTCCTTGCCGTCCAAGGGGCAGGGAGGTAGTTAGGTAATTAAAACATAGCAAACATTTATATGTGAGGTATGTAAGTCAGTCATCAGAACGCCAACACTTTTGAAAAAGCCCTTGAAAAAGAACACAAGCAATTTTACACCTCGTGGCAGCTTTGAGAAGTAAAATGGAGCCAAGCATGTTAACGATGTTGAAGGGCGTACCCATTTGGTACACAGACAGGACACAGTCGGTCCGTTTCCAGGTGGTATGCCTTGTATGTTTGGACATCTCCCTTGTTGCTCGACAGTTTCCTGGCCTCTGAATCCTTCCGTGCCCCTTGGGTGGGTGGGTCAGTTAATCCTCTGTGTTGAGTTCAGTCCCCTTCTAGCTGTAGGACCGTTGTGGGACTCCGCGTCGGGCCCCCGTCTGCTAGTCTATCCCTGGTTTGGCACAAAGGATGTATTAACCAGATTCCATCTTGCCCTTCTCTTGTGACACGACCTCCTCTCCTGTCCGTTCTGGTTCTGGTCACCAGATGCATGCTCTGTGACCTCACTGTCCTTCCTGGCTCAGATGGTAAGGAATCTGCCGGCAGTGCAGGAGACTCAGGTCAGGAAGATTCCCCCGGAGAAGGAAATGGCAACCCGCCCCAGTCTCCTTGCCTGCAGAATCCCAGGGACAGAGGAGCCTGGCGGGCTACAGTCCACGGGGTCACAGAGAGTCGGATCCAACTGAGTGAGCCTGGGACCTCACGTGGGTGCAGTTGTCCGCTGTTTGTCCTTCTCTGACTGGCTTATCGCTCTTAGCCTAACTGTCCCTTTGGAGATTGTCTGCTGAGCGTGAGTGTGAGAAGGTCTGTAGCCTGTGAAGCGCTTTGACCTGGTTCCTCGCTCCACCTTCTGTTACACACTCACAGCCAGACGTGATTGCCGGAGACGGAGAACTGTGTGGCGGCAGACAGAGATGCTTTTTTAAATGCCGCCATGATTTTGTGGGGAGACCGTGGGCGACCAGCGTCCCCTGCTGTTTTATTAATTTAGCCCGGGAGGCGTGGCTCCCGAGACCTACCCACCAGGCAGCCGGGGTGGGCTGTCAGGAGGTCGGATTGCATGCCCCGAGGTGCATTGTTCAGCCGCGGCCGGGGCTGGCACCTGACTGTCGGTTGGCAGATGGTCTACATCTGGTACCAAAGCTGGGCAGGCTCCCTTCTGCTGAGCCCAAGTGCGGGCTTGTTGGAGAATCCTCCAGCAGTGTATTTGGAGAAGGATATAGCACCCCACTCCAGAGTTCTTGCCTGGAGAATCCCCAGAGACAGAGGAGCCTGGTGGGCTGCAGAGAGTCGGACACAGCTGAAGTGACTTAGCAGCAGTAGCAGCGGCCAGCAATGTCTTACTGAAGGGATTGGAGAGCTGACAGAGGGCAGTGAATGCGTCCAGAGGGTGTCCTTTCTGGCTGGCTCCAGACATGCGTGTTCGCTGACCCTTGATCACAGATGACCGCAGAGATGGCCATTCGGCCATGATGGCTTCCGTTTTCTAGAAGCAGGAATTCCCCCTGACCACAGACGCACGCTTTCCTCCAGGGACCACAAGAAGGCTTATCTCAGTGATACTTCTGAAGTGATGGCGAGGATGACTGGAAGCATCTGGAGCCATCTCCATTGATAACAGTGACTGGAGCCAACAGAAGCCAGGTAGAAATTAAGATTTGAAAGTAAAGGTGTTAATCGCTCAGTCAAGTCTGACTCTGCGACTCCATGGACTGTAGCCCGCCAGGCTCCTCTGTCCATGGGGTTCTGCAGGCAAGAATACTGGAGTGGGTTGCCATTTCCTTCTCCAGGGGATCTTCCCGCATCTCCTGAATTAACAGGTGGGTTATTTACCGGTGAGCTAGCTGGGAAGCCTAATTGAATGGGAGAGAATTAGTTGCTCAGTCTTTTCTGACTCTGCGACTCCATGGACTATAGCCCGCCAGGCTCCTCTGTCCATGGGATTCTCCAGGCAAGAATACTGAAGTGGGTTGTCATTCCCGTCTCCAGGGGATCTTCCTGACCCAGGGATGGAACTCAGGTCTCCTGCATCGGAGGTGGATTCTTTACCATCTGAGCCTCCAGGGACGCTCATAGAAATTAAGATACCCAAATGTTTCCAGTTTATGGACAGGTTAGCATCTTTCCTGACTATTACTTTGTGAGGGTAAAAGCTAAGTAGCTATCACAAAGAGAACAGGGTATGTCACTGGATCAAAAAGGACAGACAGGCATTTCCCTCCCACCTGCATTGTGTGGGCAGATAGAGCTCCAAATGGTCATTTGTGGTCCCAGGAGAGCAGGAGACTCTTCCCATCATCACGTGGCTCTCAGTGCCAACTCTAGGTGCCGTAAATTTTAGGAGAGAGGCTTGCACAAACCCTCGTGAGGACCCAGAGGTTTTATGTAACAGTTCTGTTCACATCCCACTTCAGACGGCTAACTACAGACCACATCTGTGCTTGGAGAGCAGGAATAAAGTATGCTGTGTCCATTAGCACAGAACAGCAACTGAGCACAGGGGAAAGGTTAGGGACCCATCCAGAAGTCAGCCAAAGTCCAGTCTTTTAGGCACCTAAAATACGTCCATACATACTTCCCCGTTGGTGCAAGCAGCAAGGAATCCGCCTGCAATGGAAGAGATGCAGGAGACCCGGGTTCACTCCCTGGGTCGGGAAGATCCCCTGGGGGAGGAAATGGCAACCCGCTCCAGTACTCTTGTCTGGAGAATCCCGTGGACTAGGAGCCTGGCGGGCTGCCGTCCGTGGGGTCCCAAAGAGTCTGACACGACTGAGCACGCAGGCACCCGTATGCACGCTGCATGCTCTGTACCCACAGAAACCAGCTTCCTAGACTCCATTCTCAGGGGAGTCCCAAGGAAAGAGCCCCATGTCCCATGCAGTGAGAGAGCATCCAGCTCACAGTGTGGTCTTGAGAGAGTGTGTAGTTTTGTTCTGCTTCTTCGGGTGACTCACCATCACCTACTTTTTTGCTTTAAAGAGGAAAACCCAGGACTTCCCTGGTTGGTCCAGTGGCTAAAACTCTGAGCTCCCCATGCAGGAGACCCCGGTTCCATCCCTAGTTGGGAAACTAGATACTGCATGGTACAACTAAGAGTTGACCTGCTGCAGAGATCGAATATCCTGTGTGCCCGCAGCTAAGACCTGGCATAGGCAAATAAATAAAAATTTAAAAATAAAGTTGCCTGCCCTGTTGCATATAAAATATCAATGTGGTAACAGTGTACATGGGAATATCTTTCATCAGAAGACGAGAGGATGAGAAGCATGGATAATGAACAGATGACCACGGTGAAATCTCTCCAGACAACAGGGCTTCTGCTTCCGCCTTTGTTGCTTGGGTCTCCGGGGGGGCATATCCTTGTCCGTTAACTCTTTTTGGCTTCGTGTAAGTTGAACATTGGCCAACACGCCCTGCCGGGCTTTATACCAGAGACCTTTAAAAGCTTCCTCTGTTTTCATCTCTGTACGGGAGCTTCTGAAGGTATTCCTTTCCAGGCCAGGCTTGTAGTTTCCCTGAGCAGGTAAATTCCTGAGATACACTGTACGTTTCCGGTTTAGTTGCTACCCAGGAGGTTCGTGTGTCTGTTGTCTTTCCCAGAGTTCTTTTCTGGAAAAAGGTCTCCGTAGTGAACGGACCTGTGGACATGGGGTGGGCAAGGGGAGGGGTGGGGTGCATTGAGAGAAAAGCATTGAGAGATGTTGACAACAGTGTGTGAAACAGACAGCGAGTGGGAAGCTTCTGTGTAACTCAGGGAGCTCAGCGTGGTGCTCTGTGATGACCTCGAGGGCCGGGATGGGACGGGGAGGCAAGCTCAGGACGGCAGGGGTCTGTGTGTACGTATGGCTGATTCAGGCTGTGTACAGCAGAAACCAGCGCAGCGTTGGGAAGCAATTATATTCCAATTTAAAATAAATTTTAAAAAGCTTCATTTATTAAAAGAAAAAAAAAGGATCTCGAGTCTGCGTTACATATTTGACTTCTTGGTTGAGCCTCAAGTCTTTCTGTCTTAACTCTTTCTACCAGGAGGTCATCTGATATATTAGATGACACTGTGAATCAGATCATCGTCTTAGGCCTTGATCTTTTTTTTTTTTTGCCTGAAATGACTAAATATGCCATTTTAGAAAGTTTTTGCTCAACATTTGAAACTTCTGTGATGGACAGAAGCCGTTTTCTTTTTTATTAATGTTCTGAATTTCTGACCTCCCCCTGCTTCCTTACATCTCTGCCTACACTATAAATTAGCCAGTTATTGCCTCAGTTTCCTTTCTTTGTAATGCCTTAGTAAAAGCAATAAGGGATAGCAAATGAAAGAACTTTCTGTGTTTTTCCACTCATGTCGTGCAAAAATCACATACTGCGCCTTTTTAATTTATCATTTGTTACACATTTACCAAATATGTTTAAAGGTTTATTCAAGGTCATCAGCTTTCCCTTCTAAAATATGAATTTCCTTGCTACTGAAACAATAACCCAATGCCATTTTGTGGTAATTACTTTTGTTCTTTAGTGATGTATTTGGTGTACCAGTTTCCACGTGGGAGAGTTTTACAAATTTGTCACGTGCTCAGTAGACACTATGGAATCTAAGCATTTTAAAGAAAATTCCCAGGCAGTTTAGTTGGTGAAGAATCTGCCTGCCAGTGCAGGAGACAGTGGAGACTTGGGTTAGATCCCTGGGTCAGGAAAAATCCCCTGGAGTAGTGGGCAATGGCAACCTGCTCCAGAATTCTTGCCTGGAGAATCCCATGGACAAAGGAGCCTGGCGGGCTGCCGTCCATGAGGTCGCAAAGAGTCAGGCACAAGTGAGCAACTGAGCTTACAAAAATTGCAATATTGGAATAGCTGCTGAGGCAAGTCGGGAAGCTCTTGCCGTTCCCATCAAATGCTGTTGACCTTTAGCGAGCAACTGGATCCAGTTATGTTTGAACCACCCCGCCGAGGCTGCTTTCTGTTGAAACAGGCTAGTACTTCTGGCCAAAGAATCAGAGGCCACTGGTCAATCAGAAGTGGAATGCAGGGTCTGAGAGTTAGTTCCACATGGGCAGCATCGGTGATACCCAGATTGTAGAAGTCACTCAAAGTTGGCCAGACAGTCCCCATCTTGGTCTGATGGGTAGTTTAGTTGGTGTATCAAGGCACGGGGACCACTATTTTGGTGTTGGCGAACGTATCTATACAGTATCTTTTCACACAGTCCTGTTCCCATGTACTGAGATGCTGGGATTCCTTGGGGAAAAGTGGATAATTCCTCTATCCATGACTGTGGGAAGACCCACCCTTTGTGAATGTCCGTTCTCTTGAAATCTTTCCTGTTGAGAGGCCGTGGAAGACTTTTCACTTCTGGCTGTTGACGGAGAAAGGAATAGCCGGCAAAGGGTTTGTGATGTGAATTTAAACTGATTCTCAAGATGAGTCACAAAAGGAATTTATCATCCTTATATTACTTTGTGGTAACTGGCGTTATCCAAAAGACGCCAGGCAAGTATTTCCTAAACGAAAAATGCGTCTCTTTATAGTTTTTCCAAAGGCAGTAATTTATTTATACTTTAAGAAAGGGTGCTACTTTCCTTCTTTCTTGTAATATTGAGCTCATGTATATTTTTTTCTTTTTCATGTTGAAAGTTCTTAAGAATTGACCATAATATATTTTTAAAATGTTAATTTATTTGTTATAGTTGGAGGCTAATTAATTTATAGTAGTGTGGCGGCTTTTGCCATACATTGGCATGAATCAGCCGTGGGTATACACGTGTCCCCCTGTCCTAAACCCTCTCCCACCTCCCTCCCCACCCCATCCCTCTGGGTTGTCCCAGTGCCCTGGCTTTGAGTGCCCTGTTTCACTCATTGAACTTGCCCTGGTCATCTGTTTCACATATGGCAATATACATGTTTCCATGCTATTCTCTCAAATCATCCCACCCTTGCCTTCTCCCACAGAGTCAAAAAGACTGTCTTTACATCTGTGTCTCTTTTGCTGCCTCACATACAGGGTCATTGTTACCTTCTTTCTAAATTCCATATATATACATTGATATACCATATTGGTGTTTTTCTTTCTCACTTACTTCGCTCTATATAATAGGTTCCAGTTTCACCCACCTTATTAGAACTGATTCAAACGTATTCTTTTTAATGGCTGAGTAATATTCCATTGTGTATATGTACCACAGCTTTCTTATCCATTCACCAGTTGATGGGCATCTAGGTTGCTTCCATGTCCTGGCTATTGTAAACAATGCAGGGATGAACATTGGGGTACATGTGTCTCTTTCAATTCTGGTTTCCTCGGTGTGTATGCCCAGCAGTGGGATTGCTGGCAGTTCTATCATATGGCAGTTCTATTTCCAGCTTTTTAAGGAACCTCCACACTGTTTTCCATAGTGGCTGTACTAGTTTGCATCCCCACCAACAGTGTAAGAGGGTTCCCTTTTCTCCACACCCTCTCCAGCATTTATTGCTTGTAGACTTTTGGATAGTGGCCATTCTGACTGATGTGGGATGGTACCTCATTGTGGTTTTGATTTGCATTTCTCTGACAATGAGTGATGTTGAGCATCTTTTCATGTATTTGTTAGCCACCTGGAGAAATGTCTGTTTAGTTTTTTGGCCCATTTTTTCATTGGGTCGTTTATTTTTCTGGTGTTGAGCTGCATGAGCTGCTTGTATATTTGTGAGATTAATTCTTTGTCAGTTGCTTCATTTGCTATTATTTTCTCCCATTCTGAAGGCTGTCTTTTCACCTTGCTTATAGTTTCCTTCGTTGTGCAAAACCTTTTAGGTTTAATTAGGTCCCATTTGTTTATCTTTGCTTTTATTTCTGTTACTCTGGGAGGCGGGAAGAACTGACCGTAATATTTATTTCAAAGGTCACTGGCAGCTGTCCAGGCTGTCTTATTGGTCTTCTTTCTTGGATGTTCCCAGTTGAGTCTGTGACGCGACTTTATGGGTTAGTTTGTTTTGGACACAGTTTTGTAATAACAGGAACACTAGCTTATTTTTAAGTATGATTTTTGATTTGGGGATTTTCCATTCACTCATGACATTTAGATATGGATGTTAATAACTTACATGAGTAAACAGTAAATATATATATATATATATATAGCTTCCCTGGTGGCTCAGATGGTAAAGAAGCAGCTTGCAATACAGGAGACCTGGGTTTGATTCCTGGGTCTGCAAGATCCCTTCAAGAAGGAAATGGCAACCCACTCCAGTGTTCTTGCCTGGAGAATTTCATGGACAGAAAAGCCTGGCGGGCTACAGTCCATTGGGGTTGCAAAGAGTTGGACATAACTGAGCAATTAACACATTATATATATATGTGTGTCTATATATGTATAAAACATACAAATATATATTCCTCAATCCTAAAGGAAATCAACCCGGAATAGTCATTGGAAGGACTGATTCTGAAGCCGAAGCTCTGCCCACTTGACACTGAGTCGACTCATTGAAAAAGACCCTGGTGCTGGGAAGGACTGAAGGCAGGAGGAGAAGGGGCCGACAGAGGATGAGATGGTTGGAGGGCATCACCGACTTGACGGACATGAGTTTGGGCAAAATGTGGGAGATGGTGGAGGACAGGGAAGCCTGACGTGCTGCGGTCCACGGGGTGGCAAAGAGTGGGACACGACTTGGCGACTGAATTGCAACAACAGCGTAGAATCACTGCAGGCACAAACGAGGTGTCGAAGGGAGAAAGCCAGTTCCTTTCTCCTGTCTCTCTCTCTGCATTTCCACGAGGTTAGCGCAAGACTCACGGTCTCTCTGCGTCTCACTGTCTCTTCCCCTAGGGGAAGGGGACCCCGTACCTGTTGTGACTTCGGGACGAAGATTGACGTAAATAGCTCTGTCCTTCTCTCCTGAGAGGCAACCTGCCCGCTGGGTGAGATCACGTGTTCCCATCTCAGCCTCTGTGGTCTCAGTCCCTATATGCTGACTCACAGCTAGGGTTGGGCTGTGATCGCGTGCAACCGTCCTTCCTTAAGTGGGAAGATGGAGTCTTCTGGGATTTTATTTTATTTATTTGTTTTTTAAAACTAATTTGCTAGGGAGGTGGGAGAGGGGGTTCTGGAAGGGGAACACATGTATACCCATGGCGGATTCATGTCAATGTATGGCAAAACCAACACGCTAATGTAAAGAAAAATAAGTAAATAAATAAATAAATAATGGGGAAAAAAACTAATTTGCTTATTTTAATTGGAGGCTAATTACTTTACAGTATTGTAGGAGTTTTTGCCACGCATTCATATGAATCAGCCATGGATGTACATGTGTTCCCCATCCTGAACCCCACCTCCCAGCTCCCTCCCCAAAGGATTCGATTTTAGCCCGTTGTTGATAAGCATAAAATACATATCTTCTAATCTAGTTCTTCTCAGTAATAAAGGTAGAAGTCAGCTACCTAGCAGGGAATTCAGCTTCTCAGATAGTAAAGAATCTGCCTGCAGTGCAAGAGACCTGGGTTTGATCTCTGCGTCTGGAAGACTCCCTGGAGAAGGGAATGGCAACCCACTCTGGTGTTCTTGCCAGGAGAATTCCTGGCAGAGGAGCCTGATGGGCTCTAGTCCATGGGGTCGCAGAGAGTCAGACATGACTGAGCGACTAATGCTTTTCACTTTTCAGCCATCTACGTGGCAGATGACTTTGCAGAAGAAAAAATGAAATGATCTGAGAAAACCCAAAAACCAGGGCCTTGGTTGGGAACCTTGAGAACTAGACAGAGATTTAGAATTCAGGAGCCACTCCAATAGCAAGTTACTGAAGCTTCAAATAGGGCTTGGGCTCAGAGCTTCTGACCTTGGCCTAACCACCTGGCTCTGCTCAAGTTGGAATTTTCCCTCTAGTGAGTCATTCCAGCTTGGGCCGTATTGACAACAGCCCCGAAAATGTTTTCAGAGGGATAGGTTATCTTAGGTCAAAAGCAGCCCCAGGAAGCATGCTGGCTGAGCATACCCTTGTGGGGGTGAAGAAAATGTGGGCCTGAAGGTACAGGGTGATGTGACTTGACCTGGAATCACAGAGGCCCTGAAGATTCATGTGAAGACAAAGGTGAAGGTGTGAGGACACGTGAAGATCCTCACGGCTCCTGCACAGCTTACAGCCTTCGAAGGCATCACGAAAGAGGAAGGGATTTGTCCTGAAGGAAATGTGTTATTTTCATTGTCATGTTTATGATTTATAGATATCATGGAGGCAGGAGTTAGCAATCACCTGCCTTTTTTTTTAATTGTTTATGACAATGTATTAACAAGTATATTGTTTAAATTTACTTACATGAACCTTGAAATTCACAAAGATTGAAAAATACCAGAACAGTTGGAAGAAAAGCAGAAGCGTGTAAGGTGTTTCATAGCCAGAGTTTCATGAATTCCTGTCAGGTTTTTATTTCTTTATTAGTATTTTTTGGCAGAGAGGCATGTGGGACCTTAGTTCCCCAGCCAGGAATCGAACTGGCGCCCCCTACATTTGAAGCATGGAGTCTTAACCACCAGTGAAATCCTTAGTTCAGTTGAGTCACTCAGTCACGTCCAGCTCTTTGTGACCCCCGTGGACTGTAGCACGCCAGGCTTCCCTGTCCATCACCGACTCCCGGAGCTTGCTCAGTGAGGTCCTGAGTGCCAGGATTTTAAGTTGTACCTAAGCTCCCTGCTTGGAGGGGAGCATCAGTTTGTGAAGTTGGAGATTTTTAAAAGCCACTGATACCATGCTGACCCCTCCACCCCCCCACCCCCCCGTGGCTTAGACAATTAAGAATATGCCCGCAGTGCAAGAGGGTTTGATCCCTGGATTGGGAAGATCCCCTGGAGAAGGGAAAGGCAACCCACTCCAGTATTCTTGCCTGGAGAACTCCATGAACAGAGGAGCCTGGCAGGACACGACTGAGCGACTGACACTTCCCACCCCACTGATATTGGCACAGGGAAAAAAGTGGCTGCAGCCAATTCTGTTGCATTTAAAGTTGTCCTTAAGCTCAGTCCCCTGAGTAAAGTGCGGAAGGCGGGTCTCTTGGATTCAGGTCTTCAGGTTATTAAGAGTCTGTTAGCATCAAATGGACTAGGTTGCCTTTGAATTGGAACGTTGTTGAATGTCATCCAATGGCCCTAGGCGTCAGAACTCAGTGGGGTTGGATTTACATTCCTGAGGTGTAGAAGTGTTGGTCAGTGTCTGACTCTCTGTGACCCCTCGGACTGTAGCCCGCCAGGCTCCTCTGGCCGTGGGGTTCTCCAGGCAGAAATACTGGAGTCAGTTGCTATTTCCTCCTCCAGGGGGTTTTCCCCACCCAAGGACTAAACTGGGTGCCTCTCGCTCGAGTCTCCTGCATTGGCAGGCAGAGTCTTTATAGTGCGTTAGCGTCACCAGGGAAGCCCATAGAGACCATAACTAGACCATCACTGCTGGCAGAAAAAGTGTGTTCCTTCTGCACATGTCACAGTTACAAACCGTCCTGTGAACTGTATTTGTTTTCAGAGCCAGGGTCCCTGGGAGCCACTCAAGTCCAAGGTCTGATCCGTCCTCATTGAATAGCTCAACATTTTGTTCCATGTGGGATTTCCCCCCCCCTTTAGATTAAAAAAATACTTTAATGTTTATTTGTTTTAATTGAAGGATAATTACAATCTTGTGATTTTCTTTTTTTGCCATACGTCCATGTTGATTTAGATTTTTAAAAATAATGTATTGAAATGTTAGTTTTATTTGGCCCTCCCTTCGATTATGGGTCCAGAGTGCCTGTTGCCCATGTTTTAGGCATGAAGGTGGAGTTCCAGTCTCGCCTCTCAGAAGGCCATACCACAGTCCCGGCAGGCTTCCGGGGTGGAGTGGTTTGCAGACCTCAGCGGTCCCGCTTTCAAAGGCCACAACCGCATCCACTGGACCACAGCCTGCACGGGGTGGACTCCACCGAAGGCAGCCTTGGCTCCAGAAGCATGGTGCTCCCAGGAATCAGGGAGTTGGGGAGCGTGTTGGCTGGGAAGGGTTAGCGTCTGGCTTGGCACCTCTGTTTCTTTTACAAGATTTTTACAAGAGGAGGCTAGAGCAAAGATGAGACCACTCTCTCAAGGTTTGGGACGTGATGCGAAGATCTGGGGAGGCATCGGGCAGTCTAGGAAAGAGCCGGGGGAGGCACTGTTTCGTACACCTCCCGTGTGTGTGGGTGCCTCAGTCTCCCACAGCGTCTGCCCTGGCACTGAGCTACACGCGAGGGGCAATCCCTCCTGCCCAGGGGACCGCTATGTGGGTGTCGCTCCCATCTGAGCTGATGGGTCCTGTGCGTTCCGGCAAGGCAGGCCCCAGACTCATTGGCTCGCCCACCTCGGTCTAGTGCCTGGTGGTCTCTGCTCAGATAGTAGCATGGTCTCTGGCCTGATGAGCAGCCTGGCCCCGTCTCCCCAGCACAGAGGAGAGGGTGGCTGTGCCCTTGGTGGGCTTGGAATGAAGTGGGTGTGCCTGGCCTTTTCCCTGTACTCCACTTCCCTCCTGATTGGAGCAGCCTCCATGGGAGAGCGGGTGGGCATCTGGTCTACTCATCCCAGCCATGGGCTCACAGGGTCACACCTGCCCAGGGAGGTGGGGATGGAAGGCTCCCTTTTGAGGCTGACCCAGACCCGCAGGGTCTCCTGCACAGATGCTGCTGTTTATTTACTGATTTATATTTGACTGCGCTGGGTCTTGGTTGTGGCCCATGGGCTCACAAGTTTCTTGAGGCAGCTTGAGGGCTCCGTTGCCCTGAGGCATGTCGATCTTATATTTCCTGACCAGACGTGGAACCCATGTCCCCTCCATTCCTGACCAGGGATGGAACCCATGTCCCCTCCACTGGAAAGTGGGGTCTTAACTGGACCGCCAGAGAAGTCCCACAAATGACACTTTTTAATTCCAGTGGTCTTGATTTCTGTTAGCTCAGTTGTTTCCAAATTCAGCTTAAGAAGAAGCTGGTGTTAATTTACTAGGTCCTCTTAATCCCCGCATAGTAGGCAGTCAGTAAACCCTTGCCGAATGAGTCAGCATCCTCAGTTTTATGATTGGTCTCAAGTTTATGTGTTTGCAGAATTTCAGGAAAATATGAATCGCTTAGCCAAGATTACCACAGGGGAGAAAAGAGAATCTCTGTATATATAGCTAGTCTCAAACTATATTTTGCATCCAAATTTGATTAACTTTATTTTTGGTGAACACAGTAAAATGACTTATACATGCTATCCCTTTTCTTGAGAAATACAGTAACTTTTTAATGCATCCTGTGGTGGTTTGTGAGAGTCTGTGTGTCTTGGTGGAGGCAGAAGCTGGGTTGTGTGTATGTATATGTAATTAAGGCTTTTGGCATGCTCTTTATTTGGTTTGATTCGATCTGTTTTAAGTTCAGGGTGAAAAGTAAAATCCAACTTTGACAAAACCAGAAACATCATGAAGATTATCTGGTTTCAAACACATCGGTCATTGGGACACAAACTCACGACCAACCGTGATTCGAGCAGACCGGTCTCCATTGGTTGGTCTGGTGGTTTTAGATTCCACCAGATCTCCCAGACGTGGAGTCCTTTGTTTGTCAGGCGGCCTGTATGCTAATTGGTCAGGATATCAGATACCCAGAACCAGAAATCTTTTCACAATGCCTGGTTCCATCAGTGTAACAAACCTCTCTTCCACACATTCGGGTCAATAGTTTTAACCTAGCTTCTGTGGCTAAAATTGGAGCCCAAGACCCAAGTGTTTCTCAGGAATGCGTTTCTACTTTGTATCTCGAACATTCTCTTTTTTTTAGACAATCCACTGCAGTGAGGACTCCACTCTGAGTCTGCAGCCACTCAGAGCCCTTTCCCAAACCATATGTAAAGATCCTATATGGCATCCGTTTGTCACTCTCAATTCAGAGTCCTAAAGAAGGAGTCTCCCCTTCGGAACATTCAGAAACTTGAAATGGGTTGTGTACCATCCGTGACGAAACTAGACGACATTTTAAAAAGCAGAGACATCACTTTGCCAACAAAGATGCATCTAGTCAAAGCTGTGGTTTTTTTTCCGGTAGTCATGTGTGGATATGACAGTTTGATCATAAAGAAGAAGGACTGATGCTTTTGAACTGTGGTGCTGGAGAAGACTCTTGAGAGTCCCTTGGACTGCAAGGAGATCCAACCAGTCCAATCCGAAAGGAAATCAACCCTGAAGATTCATGGGAAGGACTGATGCTGAAGCTGAAGCTCCAGTACTTTGGGCACCTGATGCAAAGACCTGCCTCACTGGAATAGACCCTGGGAAAGATCGAGGGCAGGAGGAAAAGGGGATGACAGACGATGAGATGGATGGATGGCATCATCGACTCAACGGGCATGAATTTGAGCAAACTCTGGGAGATAGTGGAGGACAGGGAAGCGTGGCATGCCACAGTCCATGGGGTCTCAAAGAGTTGGACGTGGCTGAGCAACTGAACCGAACCGAACTGAAGGATTGGGATGGTGAAGTCTGTTCCTGAAGACAGCTATCTAAAAGACCTGTTCCACCAGGTTCCCTGGAGCACAGAGTGCCTCAGCCTCCACCCTCAGCTTCCTCAGGGGGTGTCGAAGGTCAGCAGCACAGAGTTCAGTCTCCACAGAGGATGGCAAATGGCCTCGCCGTTGTTGTTGAAAGAGAGTGGAGTCGCTCAGCTGTGTCCGACTCTGCAACCCCACGGACCATGGCCTGCCAGGACCCTTTGTCCATAGAATGTTCCAGACAGGAGTACTGGAGTGGGTTGCCATTTCCTTCTCCAGGGGATCTTCCCGACCCAGGGAGCGAACCTGGGTCTCCCGCGCTGCAGGCAGGCACTTTACCATCTGAGCCACCAGGGCTGTTGTTCATTCGGTGGGAAATGCTCTCAGCAGAGTGCCTGTTTGCAGTTGACGGGCAAGCGCCAGTGTGGAGCTGACACTTCGCCAGTTGGGAAACTGCAGGTTTTCTGTAGTCTCCTCCAGACCTGGGTTTCACCATAGACTGTACCTCACCTCATCCAAGTCCTGTCTCCTTTCGGCAGCGGCTGGGAGGAGCTTCCAGGATACGTGTTTCTAGCCTCGGAGCCAATTCCCCTCGCCTCTGAGCTGCTTCCAGGCCTCCTACCTGTTTGTAAAGCATCATTTTCAGTAAATTCCCTCTGTTTGAACCCACAGACTGCTAGCGTCTGGCCCTCAGATGCTGGCAGACACAGCAAGTGAAATCTTTCTTCCCATCCCAGGACGAAGAATCAACTTACTAAGGGAAATTTTAGGCAAAACAAATGGTTTTAAGACTTTTTGTGTGTTTACTCTCCAAGTCGTGTCTGACTCTTTGTGACCCCATGGACTGTAGCCCATCGGGCTCCTCTGTCCACGGGATTCTCCAGGCAAGCATACTGGAGTGGGTTGCCATTTCCTCCTCCAGGGGACCTTCCCAACCCAGGGATGGAACCCACATCTCCCACATTGGCCGCTGGGTTCTTTACCACTGAGCCACCAGAAGGAAAAAGTGAACGTAAGAGTCGCTCCCTTGTGTCCAGCTATTTAGCACAACGCCATGAACTGCAGCTTGCCAGGCTCCTCTGTCCGTGAGATTTTCCAGGCAAGAATCCTGGAATGGATTGCCATTTCTTTCTCCTGGGGATCTTCCCAGACCAGGGATTGAACACTCATCTCCTCTGTTGCAGATGGATTCTGTACTGCTGAGCCACTTTGGAAGGCCCGAGACCCTTTTCTATGGTTTAAACAATTCCTAAAATAATTTTCTTCTCTTTAAGGAAGCTGTTTGAGCCAAGGACCAAACACGGCAAGAGTTATATTCACCTAAGTGACTAGTTTTCCTGAGAATTTTCAGGTGAAGGCATTTTTATGTTTTCAAACGCTGAAACATTTTTTAAGCTTCACTGATTAAACCTTCTAACAACCTGGTGAATTATATCTACATCTGAAGTGGAACATAGGGAATGCCCCAGAGGTTCTCAGAGACGTTTCGTAATGATTTAAGAGTAAGAACCATGCCTAATGGAAATGACAGGCATAATTTATTTATGAAAGCCGAAATGAGATTCAACCTTGACTGTACTTGGCTGTTTTTCCACCATCCCATGGAACTCTACTGCTTGTGATGTAGATAAAATTGTGGGTTTTGACTTGTTCAAAAACAGTATGTGTGTGTGTGTGTGCGCGCGTGCGCACGCTCAGTCATGTGAACCCAAGAGCTGCAGGGCTCCTCTGTCCATGAGATTTCCCAGGCAAGAATACCGGAGTGGATTGCCATTTCCTACTGCCCGGGATCTTCCCGACCCAGGGATGGAACCCATGTCTCCTGCACTGCAGGCAGATTCTGTACTACTGAACCACCAGAGAAGCCTCTTTACGTGACTTTATTCAACATCAAACCCTGAGTGTCCAGGAGGATGACGAAAAAGCCAGTAATAGGATTATGTATTTTGCTAGGTGATGTTAGCTATCAGTTCCTGGTTGACAGTTTGTCTGGAAAGCAGAGCAGATACTGACTTTGTTTTTTTACTTTTTGGCCACGCTGCACAGCATGTGGGGTCTTAGTTCCTCAACCAGGAATCAACGTTCCACTCCCTGCAGTGGAAGCTTGGAGTCCTAACCGCTAGACCACTGGGGAGTCCCCCATGCACACATCACTAATATTATTCCATTTCGTTTTTGTTGTTGTTACTTAAAAAAAAATTAAATT
Organism: Antilocapra americana; assembly: GCA_007570785.1. NCBI lineage: Eukaryota > Metazoa > Chordata > Mammalia > Artiodactyla > Antilocapridae > Antilocapra > Antilocapra americana. The sequence continues at coordinate 1,242,740 of ML664230.1, read as the reverse complement.
TATTTATTTTTAATTGATGGATAATTGCATTGCAACGTTGTCTTTATTTCTGCCAAACATCAACATGAGTCAGCCATAGGTATACATGTGTCCCCTTCCTTCTGAGCTTCCCTCCCAGCCCTCTAGGGCACCACAAGGCACTGGTTTGAGCTCCCTGAGTCATACTCCAAATTCCCACTGGCTAGCTATTTTATGCATGCTAATGTATATGTTGGGGCTCCCCTAAGTAGCTCAGCTGGTAAAGAATCTGCCTGCAATGCAGGAGACCCAGGTTCAATCCCTGGGTCAGGAAGATCTGCTGGAGAAGGGGTAAGCTAGCCACTCCAGTGTTCTTTGGCTTCCCTGGTGGCTCAGACAATAAAGAATCTGCATGCAATGAGGGATACCCGGGTTCGATCCCTGGGTCGGGAAAGATCCCCTGGAGGAGGGCATGGCAACCCACTCCTGTCTTCTTGCCTGGAGAATCACATGGACGGAGGAGCCTGGTGGGCTACAGTCCTGGGGAAGGCAATGGCAATCCAC
>ML664230.1:1220520-1242208 GCA_007570785.1 Antilocapra americana | reverse complement strand
CAGTCCTGGGGAAGGCAATGGCAATCCACTCCAGTGTTCTTGCTTGGCGGATCCCATGGAGAGAGGAGCCTGTGTGGGCTACAGTCCACTGGGTCGCAGAGAGTCGGGACTACAGTCCATAGGGTGGCAAAGCGTCAGACACGCCTGATCAACCAAGCACAGCATGGTACAGTTACATGAAACGTTACTCTGTCCATTTCATGCGTGAGGACAGTCTAGAATGTAAGGTGCAGGTCTTACAGCCAGGTGTTCTAGGTTCCCGCAAGCCCCACAGGCTCCAAGCAAGGTGCCCTGTTGTCCTGTAGAAGTAGCTGCAGTTCCCCCCTTCTGAGTGGGGCTGCGTGCCGTTCCTCGGGTTGCACGTCCTCCCCATCACCTCCGCTAGTTACAGCCGTTCCTCCGGCTCTGCCCAACGCTCCATCCTCCGTGACCCACTCCTTCTTCCCTGGCACCGGCCAGAGGTGACCTCCCCATCCTGGGACGTATCGATCTCTTCCTCTGAGCCCCTTTTCCCAGGCGCGAGGCTGCTGTCATGAGTGTCCAGCTCTAATCTGTCCCGAGAGGTGGCGGACCCTCTAGGGAGAGGGATGTGTCTGATGAGCGGGAGCTGCCTTCTTCTTTCAGCCTCTTTGTGATGTCTGAGCGGGCACAGCACTCCTGAGATCGGGGTGGGGGGGAGGCGGGTGTTATGCAGCGTGGAACACAGTCGACATCCAACGCACACGGAAGCGTTCAAATACTGAGCAAGAAACACCGTGTCACAAATGCCCTGTAGTTTCTTAACAGGGAGTAAAGAGCCGGAATTACTGAGCATGCTTCAGCGCGACACTCGTAAGCCAAGAGCTCCAGGTCATGGGTGCCATCCAGCTCGGAACCACCCACTTCTGTTCCGCTCCATCTACACTTAATGCCTTCTGCCCCCCTTGCCCTCCACTTCACCCCCAAAACATCTCTCTCTCTCTTTTTTTTTTTAAATGAGAACAATTTGTTTTTTTTTTTTTTAACGTGGACCACTTTCAAAGTCTTGATTGAATGTGTTACAATATTGCTTCTGTTTTGTGTTTCAGGTTTTCTGGCTTGGGAGGGAGGGCTTGTGTGATCTTAGCTCCGAAACCGGGGATCTAACCTCCATCCCCTGAGGCTCCCAAGACATTGCTTTTTTATTAGCAGTTATTTGTGCTTCGCTGGCTGTCTGGGAATTCTCTGGGCAACAGTACTGGGGTAGGTAGCCATTCCCTTCTCCAGGGGATCTTCCCCACGCAGGGACTGAACCTGGGTCTGCTGCACTGCAGACAGTGTTTACCATCTGAGCCGCCAGGGAACCGTTCCTTCCCTATCGCAAGCCTTCACTGAACCTAGAGACTTTGATTTTTCTTTTATGATTTCCTCTGAGTTCACAGAATGAAAAAAAAAAAGTGGTTTGTGTTAAAACCATTGTACTTTGGGAACAGAAGGATCAATTCAGTTCAGCCACTCAGTCATGTCCGACTCTTTGCGACCCCACAGACTGCCGCACGCCAGGCCTCCCTGTCCGTCACCATCTCCTGCAGTTTCACCCAACTTCATGTCCATCGCGTCGGTGATGTCATCCAACCATCTCATCCTCTGTTGCCCCCTTCTCCTTTTGCCTTCAATCTTTCCCAGCATCAGGGTCTTTTCCAGTCAATTGGCTCTGCGCATCAGGTGGCTCATGTACTGGAGTTTCAGTTTCAACTTAAAAGTTTTGTTTTTTCTTAAGAAGACCTTGTGTTAGCGTTGATTTAGAAGAAAAAAAAAAAATCCATCGCGTTTGGTTCCTGAAAATTACAGCTTAATGTAAACGTGTAAGTAGAGAAGGTTTTCCATCCGCCTGACTGAATCTTTCGGCAGGCTTTTGCTGGTTTTTACTTGCACAAACAGCTCACGTTTTCGTGTGACAAAGAGCAAGGGCCGTGAGTATTAGCACTTCCCCACTGCTGTGAGGAAGAATCATAGCTGTGTGTGTGAGTGCCTCGGGCACTTTGACAGCTTGAGGGCGAGCCTCAGTGTCCGTGAAGGAGATTCCACCAGCAGAGTTGTGCCCAGCCAGCCGTCTTCTCACTATCCCTGACACATGCATTCTGCCTTAAGAGCGAGTCAGTGCCATGAACACCGTACACATCATTGGAAAAAAAGGGGTATAGTCTACATCGTTACAAATTGTATCTTGTCCAAACTCAGGCATGTTATCCCTGTAAGAACTCCTTATGTGAAAAGATTTAAAACCTAGAGAGGCAAGTGTCCCCAATTTCCTACTCCTCCTCCTAACTCATAAGTACGTAGCTGATTCATAACTACAGTTGTAGAAGTTGAAGAAATATCTTTTTTTTTTTTTTTTTAAAAAAGGGAATAACAGAGACAGAGGTTATTCTTCCTGGCAGAGTTATTTCTTTCTCATTTTAAAATAGCCATTTATTTTATTTTAAAAATTTGTTTCCTTTTAATTGGGAGGATAATTTCTTTCCAAAAAGCTGTTGGTTTCTGCCGTCCATCAACATGAATCAACCATAGGCGTATATATGTCCCCTCCTCCCACTCATTTCTAAAAATAAAATAAGCCAGAGGTTTTTTGTTTGTTTGTTTGTTTTTAGTATGAAGTCCTTTTAGGTTTGGGCTTCCCTTGGGGCTCAGCTGGTAAAGAATCCGCCTGCAACGGGGGAGACCTGGGTTCGATCCCTGGACTGGGATGATCCCCTGGAGAAGGGATATAGACTACCCACTCCAGTATTCTTGGGCTTCCCTTGTGGCTCAGCTGGTGAAGAATCCGCCTGCAATGCAGGAGACCTGGGTTCAATTCCTGGGTTTGGAAGATCCCCCGGAGAAGGGAATGGCTACCCACTCCAGTCTGGCCTAGAGAAGAGTCTGGTCGCAAAGAGTCAGACACAGCCGAGCAACTTTCAGTTCACTTCACTTCCTTTTACGATGTTTGGTGTCGTTGCTGTGTTGTAATGGTTTACGGGATCTTGGAGGTCAGAACAGGAGACCCTGCCTTCCCACGTGGCCCACGTCTCTAATGTACCTCCCTCAACCTTAAACTTCGAGACTCCACTAGATCTTGGTGTTCGTGTGGGAGGGCTGACATTTGTAAAAGTAGGCTGTCCTGGGGGAAACATCAGGAAAGCTCAAAGAGGAAAGATTTCTGCAAGGCATGATCCTCTTGTTTTGAATGTTGAGAAGCGTGACGTATTGAAAACATCAAGGATCATGCATGAGGCAGTTAATAGAAACCTTCCTTCAGAGACTTTGCCATGCTCCTGAGAGACCTAGCCGTGAGCGAGCGGGCAGTCGCGGTGCTGTTTACCGCAGGAACCCTAATGCGCATTCCTCTTCCGAGTACGCTTGTTATTATCCAACTCAGAAAGCGCTCACCTCACTTTCTGTCTCCATAGACCCCCCCTGGATCTTGACGGTCATACACATTCTAGATGTAGAAGCTCATTAACGTGGCCCTGAGTGATTCGACCGACTGGGTTTGGAAGACGCTTCTGCCTCACTTTGGAATGTGCGATGCGCCTTTGCTTACGTTCGTTAGCTTAATTTCGCGCCTCTCCTCTCAACAGTCCAAGGTGCTCTTGACGGAGGCTGCCCGTAAGGAGCACGGAGTGCCTCTTAAACAGGAAGGAAGAGGCAGTCAGGGAGCAAGGCAAGGACATGACCTAGAGAGAGAATGAGTGCGAAAGGGCCAGGCGATGCTACGAACTTGATGTGGTCCCTGCACTTTTCAGAAACCGAAAACGTTTTTGAGGTGGACATCTGGCCGTTTCAGGAAGCCGAGAAGGTGACGGGCAGAGAATACCAGGTTTCTGCGGCTTTTTTTGTTTTTTTAATGGCGTTCAGGAGACACACTGCCTCCAAGTGAAGGGAGTGTCATTGATGAAGTCGTCATCTTTGTCATGTGTTAAAACCTGGTGTTCACTCTTGGCTGTTGTCAACTCTCTGGATACCCCATCTTATTTTCGGCGCAAACAGCCGTTCCTTTCATTGCACTTTTCCACCCAGGGCTGTAGCCTTGCGTGCAGCCTGAAACCCAGTCTGTGACCCACGCTCTCCACTGGCCTGCATCTCTGTTGCTGGTCCCTGCTGACCCCTGCAGTGTCTCCCACCCACACTCTCAGCGTGAGGTCCTTCTATTCTTTTTTTTTCCCCCCGAGCCCCTGCCCTCAGCACTCTTCCCGCAGCTGCCTTCTCCTCCCCTACCACACTTGTTCTCTAAGATAGCTGGCTGCTGCTTCCTTGTGTTTGCCTCTGCTTTATCTGTGCTGCGGAGTGGTGACTGCAGCCGTGAAGTGAGAAGACGCTTGCTCCTTGGAAGAAAAAGCTATGACCAACCCAGACAGTATGTTAAAAAGCAGAGACATTACTTTGCCAACCAAGGTCCGTCTAGTCCAGGCTATGGTTTTTCCATTGGTCGTGTATGGCTGTGAGAGTTGGACTATAAAGAAAGCTGAGTGCCAAAGAATCGATGCTTTTGAACTGTGGTGTTGGAGAAGACTCTTGAGAGTCCCTTGGACTGCAAGGGGATCCAACCAGTCCATCCTAAAGGAGATCCGTCCTGGGTGTTCATTGGAAGGACTGATGTTGAAGCTGAAACTCCAGTACTTTGGCCACCTGATGCGAAGAGCTGACTCACTGGAGAAGACCCTGATGCTGGGAAAGATTGAGGGCAGGAGGAGAAGGGGACGACAGAGGATGAGATGGCTGGATGGCGTCACCAATCCGATGGACATGAGTTTGGGTGGACTCCGGGAGTTGGTGATGGACTGGGAGGCCTGACGTGCTGCAGTCCGTGGTGTCGCAGAGTTGGACACGACTGAGCAGCTGAGCTGAATGGAACTGATGGCCCTCTCATGTCTGTGCACCCCACCAGAGCCCCATCTTCTTCACTGTTTGCATCAGAAAGGGTATTGTCACCGCCAGGCAGCCATCTCCTTCCTTTGCGCTTTCCCGTCTTCCACGTCTGGGGGGCCGGCCCCACTCTCTTGCTGCAACCCTTGTCCATGGCAGGACCCTCTCCTGAAGGGGCCGTCTTTGGTCCCCCACCCCTGTGGCCACGATGCTTGTCCACGCAGGGGGAGGACCGTGGCTGCTGAGGTCTGTGGTTCAGAGCTGCTGAGCACGCTGTATGCTTGGCCCCCTTCTATCATCAATCGAGGGCCCTGTTTTCTAATTGAGAATGAGGGGTGGGGGCTACGGTGCTGCCAGGGACTGAGTTGTGTCCCCCAGGTTTATATGTGGAGGCCTCAACCCCCAACGGGGTGAGATTTGAAAGTGGCTAGGGTTGGATGCTGTCATAGCATAAGTGTTATGCTGGGGTTGGTGTTATAAGAAGAAGAGGACAGAGATGAGGGAGTCAGCCTTGGCCTCGTCAGCCTGCAGGCCCGTGAGAGAGACATTTCTGCTGTTTAAGGTCCTGGGCGTGCTAAGTCGCTTCAGTCGTGTCCAACTCTTTGCGACCCCCTGGACTGTGACCCACCAGGCTCCTCTGTCCATGGGATTCTCCAGGAAAGAATACTCGAGTGGGTTGCCATGCCCTCCTCCAGGGGATCTTCCTGACCCAGGGATTGAACCCGAGTCTCCTACATTGGCTGGCAGATTCTTTACCACTGAGCCACCGGGGACGGTCCCATTAACTCCCTTTGTCTGCGGTATTTTGTTACAACCGCCTAAGCTCACGAAATTAGGACTTCGAAGCCTCTGAGCCCACCCACTTCCGTGGCAACACAGGGTCCCAGTTTCATAACCGAGTGACCATCCATCCCAGGAAAACTCTCAGCTTCCCCAGTTGCCGTTTTCTAAGTCTTTCAACTGCAGACATATCTGGGCCTTCTTCCTTTTCAGAATGTTCTAAAGACTGTGTGGGTATGTTCTCAAATTATTTCTGGCCAAAAGGGAGGAAAAAAGGAAAACATTAGGAGGTGGTGTGTATTCCAAAGGATAGGCATCCCACACTGGAGGTTTACAGAGCTAAGTTTTGGAAAGTGTTTGGTTGTTATTTCATAGATTTCTGTAAACTTGTAACTAAAGTAAATAGCGGAATAAGAACAGCGTCAGTGGTAAATATTGACTGGTACGACAGGCTCCAGGAAAACAAATTTTGTTAGAATACTTTCCCACATTTTCCAGTTCTGTCTTAAATTTGGTTAAACATGTAGAATTCTCTAATTAGCTTTTTGCTCATCTGATGAAACACAGAGTGCCTCGGGCCTGTTGCTGCAGAGAATGGAATCTTTCCTTGGTAATAACTTGTTTTTTTGTTTTTTTTTAAAATGAGACTTGCTTTGCATTTAAACAACATGTAGACTTTATTTGTGTGGTTTTATGGTTGACGAGAGGTTGCAAAAAGGTGATTGTTGTGTCTGCGCTTTGTATTTTTTTTAATTAATTTTAATATGAGTCTAAAGTGAAATCAAGGATCTAGCTTTTTCCAAGCAGAATGATAGTTTATTCTTCATCCATTTCAATTCCCTTCAACCAGTTCAGCCGGGCAGACAGATGCGGCCAGGCCAGGAGTTACTGATTAAACAGGAGCAGCCACAGAGTAGAAGGTTTTAATGAATCTGGCCCATGTTACAGGCTACCAGGCCTTAATCACATTTTTATCCATAATCACTTAAAATCTCACAAAAAGTTTGGCATTCCTGACTATCAGTCAAAATGTAAATTCATGAAACTTCCTGTTGATTTTAGAACAGGAAGACTGATCCCAAAGGCTGTTTGATTTTGGTCAATATAATTGTCTCCAAAATTCAGAAGAATTTCCTTGGCTTTTATTCAGCTAAATGAGCATGAAACATAAGTTAGTGTAATCCTTTATTGTTATTAGTCTAAGTTTGGTTCAACTGTGAAAAGGTTAAGAAAACAGTCAGTCTTAAAATTAAGACTTTTTAAAAAAATGTTTTTATTTATTATTTTTATTTCAGTTAAATGGGCATGAACTAGAACTTGGTGTGATCCCGTGTTATTATTAGTCTAAGTTTGGTTCAACTGTGAACAGGTTAAGGAAAAACTAATGTCTTAAAAATTAAAGACAGGGTTCTTTATTAAAAAAGCGTATTCATTTAGTATTTTTTGCTGTGCTGGGTCTTCACTTCTGCATACAGGCTTTGTCTGCTTGCCGAGAGCAGGGGCTACACTTTTTTATTCCCTGAGTCATAGGAATTGAGAGAAACGGCAGCAAGCTCTTGCTGGTTCGTGACTCATGCTGTGTGAATGCAGAAGACTTCTGACTCAAGTCAGCCGGCCTCGAAGCGGCCTCTGAAGTCTCGAGCGCTTCGCCGAGGCCTAAGAAACTTCAGATAGGACACGCCGGGCAGACCAGGTGTCTCGGTGAATCCACACGCGGAGGAGAGGTCTCCGCGGTCCTAGCATCCGAGATGGTAAAAGAAAACACTCACGTTTCTTCCGACGCCCGTGCTGTTGGCAGACAGCTAACCCTAATAACTTTCCCAAGACGGTCCCTCTGTCCTCCCTGAAAACCTGACTGCGGAGGAGACTGTCAGTATGTTACAGAAAAGGTGCAGCTTACTTCCAAGAGTCAATGTCACCCTGCTCCAGGAGAAGACAGCTGAGACAACAGATGAGAGCATCGTATGGTCTGTTTGTTTTGTTTTTTTATTGCAGGATAATTGGTTTCCAATTCTGTGTTGATTTCACAGGTGTACATATGTCGCCTCCCTCCTTAACCCCGCCGCCACCCCATCCCATCCCTCTAGCTTGCCGCAGAGCACCAGGCTGAGTTCCCTGCCTCGTACAGCACTTTCTCACCGGCTGTCTGCTTTACAGGGGGTTCCCTGGTGGCTCAGATGGTGAAGAATCGGCTGTGTGTCTCAGTGTTACTGAAGGAGGGAACAGACAGAACAGGCTCTATCCTGAAGGCAGGACTCCTGCTTTCTTAGGCCGGACTGTGGACTTTTGAGCTCTATCCCCAGTATCTATGGAAGCGACATTCCAACTGGCAAACCAGACCCCCTTTCCCCAGAAGGAAGAGCCCCAGAACTCGTACCTAGACTCTCTGTTGCCTAAAAGAATACCATAATCATCTTTGTAACCGAGTCGAATCATACATTCAATTCTGCTTATTGGGGTGTGACCGCAGGCCTATTGATAATTGTCCAGTCTTAACTACTTAGGCCTAAGGCATACTCATCACAGGTTAACTTTGACTGTATCTTTCCTTTCTTCAGACTCATTTCAGGGAATTTGGGGAGGTGAGTTTGGGCACGTACACTTGGGGTATATAAGGTTTTCACAAAAACTGGTCGGGGTCCTTGGCTACGAGGAGACTCTGCCTTGGGCCCGCCGGTGTAGTAAACTGCATTCCACCCTCTGCATTGTCCTTCTGAGTGAGTTTGTTTCCCAGAATATGTGGCTACCACACTACCTTGTGCAGCAAATTCTCACTGGCTGTGTGTTTTACGTGGGGTTCCCCAGTGGCTCAGATGGTCAAGAATCGGCTGTATGTTTCTGTGTTACTGAAGTTTCAGAGTCTCTGGATCTGTTTTTTTTTTTTTTTTTTTAAGTTGTTCTCGATGTATTTTTGAAGCACGTACTCCCATTTTTGGAGTAATAACTGTCACAGTAACCAGCTTCGTTTGGCCCGACAGCCGTGTCCACACCCTTCTTAAAAGGAATTGGGAAAAGAGGTCTCGTGGTTTGCTACCACTGGCTTCAGGGGCCATGCTGGTGGCCGGTTGATGTCTGGGCAGACCAAACAGCCCTTCTGGCAGTGAACGCCATGGAAGCATGACCAGTCAAGCAGCCTGAACCCCGACTCTGCCCTTTCCTGCCGGGGGGTGGGGGTGGGGGAACGGGAGTGAAAGTTGTTGCTGAACCATGGAAGACGCCGGGATTCTTGGCCTCCGGAGGAGAAGCATTCAACCCGGGACCAGAGACGAGGCTTGATCGCTCAGAGCTTTTGTGTCAAAAAGTTTTCTTAAAGCATAAAAGAGAGAGAGAAAGCTTCTGACATAGACATCAGAAGGGGGCAGAAAGAGTGCCCCTCTGCTAGTCTGTAGCCAGATGTTATATAGCTACTTGCAGTCTGCTAATTAGAGAAAGGAGATGTCTCAAAACTCAGAGAATGGCACCAGGTGAGTCATCCTGGGCCATAAAACAATTGACAGGAATCTTGAAGAAAGGCAGATTCCCATACAAATATATAGTTTCATTAACATAGATTAAGAGAGGACTGTATGAGTATAACATACTGGTTTTTCAAGTCGGTTCTGAGCCTTTAGGTGGAACCGCCTTGAAGACAGAGTCTAGGGTAAATGCATATAGTACATTATCAGCGCGTAAGGCAAACATTCCCATGAGAAAGATGCATTGGCTAGCTCGGTGAAATTCATAACGGCCTTTGTTTTACTAACCTATCAATAGTCGATCGGTAGTTTATTAAAAAAGGTCTAAGGGATCAAGGGTCTTCCAAGATGGTGCTGGGGTAAAGAACCCACCTGCCCGTGCAGGAGACGTTAGAGCTGTGGGTTTGATGCCTAGGTCGGGAAGGTCCCCTGCAGGAGGGAATGGCAACCCACTCCAGTATTCTTGCCTGGAGAATCCCATGGACAGAGGAGCCTGGTGGGCTAGGGTCCATGGGTTCACCAAGAGTCGGACATGACTGAGCAACCAACACTTCACCTTATTAGAGAGGATTCCTTGGTGGCTCAGAGGGTAAAGAATGTGCCTGCAGTATGGGAAACCTGGGTTGAATCCCTATGTCGAGAAGATCCACTGGAGAAGGAAATGGCAACCCACTCCAGCATTCTGGCCTGGAGAATCCCAGGGACAGAGGAGCCTGGCGGGTTACTATGAGGATCACAATGAGTCAGACACGGCTGTGTGACTAACATTTTCACTTTTAAGGGATTTAGAAGTGCTGTCATTTTCAACCCACAGAACAAAGGGAATGGGAATAAAAAGAACTGTAGATACTCTATGTTTAAATGAAAAAAAAAATAAAAATAAAAATACAAACAAAGGATCCTAATCGTTGGTGTTAACAATGGAAAACACTTGGCTTCCTTCAGGAGATGCAGATGAGGCGTCTGCCTTGTGCTGAGGCCTGTGCTGTGAACCTGGGGTACCGAGCCGCCCCGAGGGAGCAGACCCTCGCTTGTTGGGGGCGTCAGCACACTCAGGAGATTGTGGTGGGAGTCACAGAAGGGCTGCCTGCTGGCCCCTCAAGGGATGGCCTGGGGCACGAGCCCCTCAGTCCTCTCTGCCAGCTCCCTGCTCCCCTGCAGACGGAGGACCCCCAGTGAGAGTGATCACCACCAGGGCGGGCAGCCTCTCTAGGGGAGGGGGGCTTCTCTCTCTAGCAGATCCTACCCCCTTTTCTTCTCCCATTTGCTTGTCTTTCTTTAATTTTTGGCTGTGTTGCGTCTTCCTTTCTGTGCATGGTCTACTCTCTGGCTGCAGGGTGTGGGCTTCTCATGGCGTGGCTTCTCTTGTTGCAGAGAATGGACACGAGAGCTGGGCATCCAGTGCGTGTAGCGCGCAGGCTCAGTTGCTCCATGGCGCGTGGGATCTTCCCAGAGCAGGGATCGAACCCATGTCCCCCGCACAGGCTGATTCTTAACCACAAGAGGGCCAGGGAAGTCCCTCTGCCCTCTTTTCTGATGAACAATTCCGCAACAGTGTTACATCAAAGTGGATACAGGAGAGGTATTTCATGAAGCCAGATCCTACCTATAGAAAGGGTGAGTGAGTATAGTGGATACAACTCTGCAAATCTTTTCTAAAGTTTTCTTTTGCAGTGGATACAGCGCCACAAAACTTGACAAAGAAAAGCTCTGAGTGCCAGCTTACAACCCAGTGTTTAAAATGCAACAGTTGAAACTGCAGACACTGATTTATCAATAGGGCCCAAAGAGGCCAGATACCACTGATCCCTTTGCTGCCTGAGGGAATAGCAAAGTCTGTGATTTTTTTTTTTCTCCTCCTACTTCCAGTGCTAAATGGGACCTGTAGATTGAAAGTTACTGATACACTCAATTAAACAGAAAGTATCTTGCAGTTACTAAATTCAGCGCAGACACATGCAGGGACAGTTACATGCAATTTGATGTCATAATATAAGGCAGGACAAGTTGAAAGAAGCCAGTGGTTCCTTGTGTTTCTAAACTAATATCAAAGGGCATTTTTCCTAATTAAGCAGGAGATGTGTGGACTGGTACCTTTCATGTTTTGTTTCTGAAAGAGATCACCTGAGGCCTTTTCCTTAAAACCTTTTAGTGAGTTTTATACCAGTAAGTATCATCAGTTTGGTGGTCTTGTGCACCATGAAATTCATGCAAAACATTCCCATAGTTTCTTGTTCTCCTTGCCCCTCTCTGGGAATTTTCTTCCTAGATTGGGGGGGAAAAAAAGAAAAAGATTTCCCCCAAGTCCTTTTTTACAGACAGCATAAACGGAAACCATGCTCTTCACAAGGGCGTTTTCTTGGTTAGACACTGAGGTCATCTTGATCAATCCTTTAGCACAGATTGACGGCGGAAGTTACAATAACCATCTCATAAGGCAGTAAGAGTACAAGAGAGTGTCTCTTAATAAGCCAGTAAAGAAATAACAAGCTCTAATACTAGATGATCAGTCCAGGCAAGGAGGTGATGAAAGGAATGGTTGAGGTGTACCTTTCTACGAGTTGATTCTCTGAAGAGTTTTCCCGGGGAACCGAGAGCTCCATGTTGGCCCCGGTGATGTCCCAGACTGACAACAGCTTGTTGCTGGAGGCCCTTCGCCCGGGAGTGAAGGTGCCAGAGTTTGTGGGGGACATTGTCTCCTTCCCGAGTCTGTGTGTGCTAAGTCACTTCAGTCGTGTTTGACTCTGTGAGACCCTGTTGACTGTAGCCTGCCAGGTTCCTCTGTCCATGGGATTCTCCGGGCAGGAACACTGGAGTGGGTTGCCATTTCTTCCTCCAGGGGATCTTCCTGACCCGGGCATCGAACCTGCGTCTCTTACATCTCCTGCATCGGCAGGCGGGTTCCTTAGCATGAACTCCATTTGGGAAGTGTGGTTTTCCACCCACTGCTGGCAAAGCGGCGCCTTGCCCAGTCTGGAGATAATGCCCCAGGGTTTGCAGAGGCCATTTAGGTGAGGCACCTTGCCCAGACGGAACACCCTGGGATAGTCCTCACAACCCCTGGGTGTGTCTGTACAGACTCAAGGGCCTCTGGCAGACCTGTGGTGCCTCACACGTTCCTCTGCCTTAACTGCGGGCGTGCACGACGACATCCCGACCACAGATTCACTTGTCCGTCCAAACAGCCATACGCGTAAACACAACTTGGTCCTTGCCACGTACAGCGGGCTGGAAATTGTATCAGACCGATCCACAGCAAAGGGGCTGATTCAGCGTGCTGAGTGAGCGGTATGCTGATCAGGAAACTTGTGATTTCAGGTGAGTGAAACCCAGCTCCAGCGACCTGTAGAAAGAGGCGGCTCTGACTTCTGTTCTGTTGAGAGGCGCAGGTCCATCGGAAGCTCCAAGGACACCCCTAAGGTAAGCTTTCCTCTCTCTGTCTGCTCAATCATTCCTGTGCCTCCTTAAGCAGACTATGCGTGTTACTGACAGGGCATCTACTTGGCTAGCTGTTGTTTTGCAACTTTGTTACTAGAAAGAAACATTTAAAAAATAGTGTGCAGATGTAAGGCACCGAAATGCTTAACATTCTGCCCGTGTCCAGCAGATCTTAAAGCTAAACTGGATGTCCGCATGCCGCTCCCATCCAGAAAGGCAAAGATTGCATTTGATGATTTTGCCCTGTTTGCACAAGGACACAGAGGTGTGATGTTTGTTTAATAAAAACGATGGTTCCTGTATGACAGAGGAAAGAAAGACCTCCTCATTTCTGATCACCGAAAAAGAGTCCCTCAAGTTGTTTATTTCTAATTAGGCTCAGAATAAGGTGAAACATTTTCAAGGTATCCAGAACATTGTTTCAGTAAATTCAGCAAATTATCAAGCCACATGAGTTCCTGTCGGACTCCTCTGAAATTTATGGGGCTGTGTTAACTTATCCTGTAAGATTTATTTCAGTTGGAATGGTAGTTTTGAAATGAACAAGTTCATTTTGGGTCTTGAAATGGTTTTCATTCATTCCATCTTGTCTGTAAGTCAGAAGATGATGAGCGTGTTTTCCTGTATGTTTTCCCCGTTTCTCATTTCGATGAGTCAGTGGTGAAACGCTGAATTGGTGTAGTTTGACTGTGAATGCCGATAGAAGGAGAACAGAGCCCTTCCATTCTTCTTTCCGTCCCGTTGGCAAATGGTGGTCCGGGTGACCTTAACTCACAGGTATTAAGACAAATGGACCAAGTGACCGTAACTCACAGGTATGGAGTCACGTGTGGAGGCTTGCAGAGTTAGCCTTCCAGCCCTTAACCACCCAGCCGTACCTCTGGGGTGTTCCAGGAGAGAGAAGCCAACATCTAGCTTATCAGGTGTCTTTCGAGGCTGTGTGTGGCAGTAGCTGAACTTGTCCTGTCTGTCCACTCAGGTTCACGCTTCCCCGTTCAACGTAGGGTACTTGTTCAAGTCTCTGTTCTCTGGATCCCTCGAAAGCCCCCGCTCTTCGGAGCACTGGGTCCTCCCCTCCTCACCGTGCCTGTCTGTGTCTGTACAGAATCAAGGTGATCTTCCACAAAGGACCAGTCACACACGCCTGTAGGTGTGACCACATCCGAGGGGGATGTAGGTACTCTGAAGTTAAATACTTGACTCTTTTATGCTCAACAGTATTCCTCAGAAGTAAAAGGTGATGAGTGATTTTGCAGTGGGGCAACCGGAAACGCTTGGTTAGCCCAGTGACTGGGGGCAGTATCACTGGGTTATGTCTTACCGTCAGCATGTGACGTTGATACGATGTGGGTGAGAAGGGCACTTTACCTCTGTGGTCTTTCTCTGAAATGCCTGTAACCCCAGTGTAATCGTGAGAAAAACACTGGGGCAGACAAAACTGGGAGATAGTCTACAGAATACATGACTAGCATCCTTCAAAGCTGTCCAGGTCCTGAAAACCAGGGAAAGCCTGAGGAACTGTCAGAGCCTCCAGAAGCTGTGACCCCTAAAAAGTTTATGTCGTACCCCGGTTAGGATCCTGGTACAGTGCACGGACATTTAGGGGAAAGCTAAGGAAAGGCAAATAAAGTACAGACGTTGGTGAATAATAGTGTGTCGGTATCAGTTCATTAGTTATGACAAAGTACCAGGTAAATGGAAGACCTTAAGATAGGAGGGGACCCTAACATTCTTACAGCTTTCCCGTAAATCTAAAGCTATGCTATAACAAGAGATTTACTAATTTTTTTTTTTTTTTTTTGGCCAAAATGGGTCTTTGTTGCTAGTCTCGTGTTTCTAGTCGTGATGAGCAGGGGCTATAGGCTTCTCACGTCGGTCTCACGCTCAGAAGTTCCAGTGTGAGAACTTGCGCTTCCTCTCTATGCTTGTGTGCTCAGTCACTCAGTTGTGTCCAACTCTCTGCGACCCCATGGACTGCAGCCCGCCAGGCTCCTCTGTCCATGGGATTCTCCAGGCAAGAATAACAGAATGGGTTGACATGCTCTCCTCCAGGGGATCTTTCCCAACCCAGGGATGAAACCCACGTCTCCTGCATCGCAGGCAGATTTCTTGATCACCTGAGTCACCAAGGAAGCCCCGATAAAGGAATGTATATAATTTGGCTGAGATGAGGGCTGTAGTCAAGGGATCTAAGGTTCAGGAATTTATTTTTTATTTTATTTTATTTTGTTAGGCTTTTTATTTTTTTCAAATTTATTTATTTTAATTGGAGGCTAATTACTTTACAATATTGTAGTGGTGTTGTCATACATTGACATGGATCAGCCATGGGTGTACATGTGTCCCCCATCCTGAACCCCCTCCCACCTCCCTCCCCATCCCATCCCTCAGGGTCATCCCAGTGCACCAGCCCTGAGCACCCTGTCTCATGAATTGAACCTGGACTGGAGATCTGTTTCACATATGGTAATATACATGTTTCAATGCTATTCTCTCAAATCATCCCACCCTCGCCTTCTCCCACAGAGTCCAAAAGTCTGTTCTTTACATATGTATCTCTTTTGCTGTCTCACATATAGGGTCATCGTAACCATCTAAATTCCATATATATTCGTTAGTATACCATATTGGTGGTTTTCTTTCTGACTTACTTCACTCTGTATAATAGGCTCCAGTTTCATCCACCTCATCAGAACTGGTTCAACTGTGTTCTTTTTAATGGCTGAGTAATATTCCATTGTGTATATGCGCCGTAGCTTTCTTATCCATTCATCTGCTGGTAGACATCTAGGTATTTTTTAAAAAAGCAGGATCTTATCAAAAGACTCAGAAAAAAATGCACGAGGTGTCAGGATGCAGTAAGCGTCCAAGAAGCCGGAACCAAAGGCGGCTACCACGAGGGTTTACCCTCCCCAAGCTGGACGCTCTGTATTTTGGGTCTTCCTCCCTGCTTGTTGGTTTCATGCACTACATTGGCCACGGCCACTGCTTGGGAAACACGGCTAGCCAGGCCCCCGGACCCGTTCGCCCATTTGTGAGCGTAGATGTTCTGATATTCTTCACTAAACAGCAATTGAGGGCACTGGCCAGGGTACCCAGTTCCAGTCTGTGATGTAATTCCAGGCAGGTACCTTTCTCAGATCTCTCATCTGTCAAATGGCTTCCCTTTGTAGCTCAGGTGGTAAAGAATCTGCGGGTAATGCAGGAGACCCGGGTGCTGTCCCTGGGTCGGGAAGATCCCCTGGAGAAGGGCATGGCAACCCACTCCAGTATTCTTGCCTGGAGAATCCCATGGACAGAGGAGCCTGGCAAACTGC
The DNA here is from genome assembly GCA_007570785.1 of Antilocapra americana. Taxonomy (NCBI): domain Eukaryota; kingdom Metazoa; phylum Chordata; class Mammalia; order Artiodactyla; family Antilocapridae; genus Antilocapra; species Antilocapra americana. The sequence goes on along the minus strand of ML664230.1, from coordinate 1,226,355 downwards.
AGTCCATGGGGTCACAGAGAGTCGGCCACAACTAAACCACCATGACCACATACCCCCATGAGACAGCTGTGATAGCTAAAGAGCAAGTACAGAGCACAAGCTGATATCTGGGGACATAGATCAGCTTAGCGTTAGACCACGCATGAGAGCATGTGTGTAAAACAATAGGGCACAGGAGTTGAAGGCGTGGGCCGGGTACCTGCGGAAACAGGAGACGACTGGACGAGGTAGGTGAGAGGATAAGGAGGCTAGAGGGCTGGAGATGGAAGGCGTTTGCTGGAGGACATGGGCTAGAGGAACAGAACCGCCCATGACCAGAGAGAGGGATGTTTGATCAAATACGCCTGAGAGGAAGTCATCCCAAATGATGACAGTCCAGTTCAGCTCAGTCGCCCAGTCGTGTCCGACTCTCTGTGACCCCACGGGGTGCAGCACGCCAGGCCTCCATGTCCATCACCAGCTCCCGGAGATTGCTCAAACCCATGTCCATTGCATCGGTGATCTGCGACCCCATGGACTGTAGCACGCCAGGCTTCCCTGTCCATCACTGGCTCCCACAGTTTGCTCAAGCTCATGTCCATCACGTCGGTGGTGCCCTCCAACCGTCTCACCCTCTGTCGTCCCCTTCTCCTCCCGCCGTGAATCTTTTCCCAGCACACTGAAGCAGAGACAGGAGCTATTTGGAGTGGGCAGTTGGGGACGTCCAGCAAGCAGAGTCCCAGCGGCTTCTCGGTTCTGTAGAGGAAGATGTTCATCAAAGCGGGTAAATGGAAAAAGGAGCAAAGCGCTGGGCACCACAGATAGGACCGCAGACAGATGAACCAGGGCAGAAGGGGCAGGGTCAGCGGACAGTGGCCGGTACCCAGAGAGGGCACGTAATAGCATCAAGGGACTGATGCTGTAATCGGGACAGCATTCGCAGATTTTCACAGGAGCTAAATGAAATTTACTTAATGTGACACCATAGTAATTACTAGAGAAGGGCATGGCAACCCACTGCAGTATCCTTGCCTGGAGAATCCCATGGACAGAGGAGCCTGGTGGGCTACAGTCCATGAGGTCGCAGAGAGTCGGACATGACTCAGCGACTACCACTCACTCACTCAGTACTAAGTACATTCCTTTACCTGATCTGGTTTGGTTCCGGGTTGCCCATCACAGTAAAATATAAATGTAGGTATTCCTCTTAAGGGATAATGTCCAGGCTTTGAACGGGCCTCCCTGGTGGCCCAGTACATGGTATAAGGTTTGTTTTTGCTGACGGGTCCTGTGAACAGTCAGCTGCGGGTTTCTGAAGGTCACTGGACTGCACGTGAAGGTCACCGTTCTCATCGTCAGTTGGGTGCTGCATTACGCCCTCGAACCATGTCGGGATTCAGGCGAGTCTTTATCTTCTTTCTCATCCGTGCTGGGTTCTCCGTTGCGAAAGAGATCAAGCCGTCAGGAAAAAGGTCATGTTTTATAGGGCCAGATGTAGTTGCCGAAGCAAAACGACTGTAATCGAATTGTGGTTCTTTCTTTGGTAACTTGAGCAGTGCCGTTCTGCACGCAGAAGATAAAATCTGAACCCTTGGTTAGGCGCTGGCTGGCTTCCAGGATCACACGTCCATGACATCTTCAACCTTTCGTTGCATCCTCCCTTGTTTCTTCTAGCTAACTGGTTCTAGCTAACTGGGAACTTGACCTCAGAACGACCGTGGTTTCCCTTTTTATCTTTTGAAAATGACTAACTGAATGTGACTTTCTTTTAAGGACTCTCTGTGTCAAGAAATTTTGAAGGTTACTGATCCGAGTGGTTCATGGAATTCAAATTGAGCTTGCACTTGGACGGGATGTGACCTTCATGAAGAGACTCCTTCTATTGTCCCAGCTTGCAAAAGTAGTATACAACAGGATTGATTCAAGATCGTGTCTTTAAAGAGCTGGCTCCTTACTGTGAACGTAAGATTCTGGATCACAGTGGCTTTGAAAATTCTTTTCCATACAATGGAAAATAGTTACAGAAAAGACAATCACCACTCGGCTGCCAGACAGCTTTGTTTTTTTTTTTTCTTTTTCTCAAGGTCATTTTGCCCTTGTTGAACTCTGTTGAAACTGTGAGCACATGGCACCTAGATTTTGCTGGGAGCTCTGACCTTGAATGTGTACAGCAAGCTGCTGTCATTGGTCTCTCTGTGGTTGCAGAATGGCATTGAGGACCCTGAGTAGCTGGGAAACCCTGTGTCTGCCCGGGGCTTAAAGGCAAGGCAACTGACAAGTTGACCTCTGGTTGTTTTCTTCCATCGTGCGAGTCTAGAATTTCTATACAAACACCACGTGAGCTGGAGAGCTCAGTAAAATGGCTGAAGAAACGCAGGCTTTCTCTCGGCTGCTACGACTGTTGACTTTGCGTCTGTCCCGGGACCAGCCATTTAACCCCTACAGTGACCCGAGCCCTTCGTCAGTCCAGTGAGGGAGGGCGGGCAGGGAGCACGCAGGCTTCTGAGCGGCCCATGAGAATAATTCGTGGTGGACGGTGCTCAGAGCGAAGGTGCGGTAGCAAAGTGGCTGTTTCGAGCAGCGTATCATCACAGCCCTTTAACGGCGTCATCGTTTAAGCAGAAGCTACGGTGAATAATGTTCTGTCTTCACTAGGGGATCCTTTTTGTTTTGTAATATTTAAGTGGCACCGGATCCTTTTATCTGTAAGAACTTGATTGAGATATAATTGGCAGAAAATAAATTGCACGTGAAAGTCGCTCAGTCGTGACCCCGTGGACTATCTCAATCAAGTCTGTAGAATTCTCCAGGCCAGAATACTGGAGTGGGTAGCCTTTCCCTTCTCCAGGGGATCTTCCCGACCCAGGGATCAAACCCAGGTCTCCTGCCTTGCAGGCGGATTCTTTATCAGCTGAGCCACCAGGGAAGCCCTAAACTGCTCATGTTAAGAGTATGTAACAGGAAACATTTTGACATACGATTCGGCCTTCAGACCTTCACCTCAGTCAAAGCAATGAACATTTCTGTAACTTTCAAAGTTTTCTTTAAGGCCCTTATATAGTAACTCATCGCTCCTGCTCCTCCCTCCACAGACCAGTGATATATATCGTAGTTTGTATTTTGATCCATCGCTGTATAGTAGTTTGTATTTCCTTGGGTGTTTTATCAGATTGTGCAGTGTGTAATCTTTTGTCTGGTTTCTCCCCTTCAGCGTGATTTTCTTGAGATGAATCCATTTCACTGTGTGTAGAAACAGTGCATTCCCTTTTTATTACTTTTTATTACTGTTTATACTTTTTATTACTGTTTGTTACTATTTATTGCTATTTATTAATGTTTATTACTGTTTATTGCAGTTTGTTACTATGTGTTACTATTATGTAAATATTACTTTATTACTGTTGATCAATGTTTATTACTGTTTATTACTAGCTATTACTATGTGTTACTGTTGTTAATTTCTGTTTACTACTGTGTAGTATTCTATTGTATGGATGTAAAACTATGTTTTATCTATTCACTTATTGAACCTCACTAGGGGATTCCCAAGGGCTTTCCAGGCCGCTCAGCTGATAAAGAATCTTTCCGAAATGCGAAAGATGCTGCTTTGATTCCTGGCTCAGGAAGATCCCCTAGAGAAGGGAAAGGCTACCCACTCCAGTATTCTTGGGCTTCCCTGGCAACTCAGACCATAAAGAATCTACCTGCAATGCAGGAGACCTGGGTTCATTCCCCGGGTCAGGAAGATCCCCTGGAGGAGGACGTGGCAGCCCACTCTAGTGTTCTTGCCTGGAGAATCCCCACAGAGGAGCCTGGTGGGCTACAGTCCATGGGGTCGCAGAGCTGGACACGACTGAGTGACTAAGCACAGCAGAGTATTCTGTTGCCTGCCTATGCCACTTGATTTCTCTGTTTACCTGTTGCGGGACCTCGCTAGGGGTTCCTCAGGCATGGCCTCCGCACCAGCAGCATCATCGTGACTGTGGAGCTGGTTAGAAGTGCAGGCTGTCAACCCACCCCAACCTGCTGGATCGGAACATCAGTTTTGGGTTTGGGGGCAGCTGTCTGCACGCTAAGACACCTCCTGGGATTCTCATACAAGCTCAGGTTGGAGATCCCAGCTCTGGACCAGAGGCCAGCAAGCCTTTTCTATACAGGGCTGGATAATAAATGATCCTGATAATAGATGATAATAAATGATACTGGCCTTGCAAGGCAGTTACGGTCTCTGTCTCAACTACTCAGTTCTGCGGTGTTAGCCTCAACGCGGCCATTCATGACACATAGATTGACAGATGCGGCTGTGTTCCAGCAGAATCTTTATAAACGATCTTAGATCGGAGTGGTCAGCAGGCTTTTGATGCCGACCTCCATTTTTCTAAACCGTTCTTACTCACTTTAGATCAATTTCCCTTCGTTTCTGTTAGTCAAATTTAAAATGCTTATCCATATACGATTTTGTTTTAAAGATTTTATTTATCATATATATAAATGTCTATTCCTGAATGCAAATTGAAAGCATTTTTTTAAATTATTGTTTAAATCTGTAACGTTTTTGTGTGAAAACAGAAAAGGAGATGGTTTTGATATTCAGGGAAGATATATATTCATTTAAAACATTGTGTGTGTTTATATATATATATATATCTCCCATTGTGTGTGTTTATATATATATATATCCCAACATCCAAAGAGATTGTATTTAGATTCATTACTAATACATAAGGAGCAAAATTTTATCTCAGATCTTTTTGTTTGAGTTTTTAAATAATTTTTATTCTATATTGGAATATATATGCAGTATATGATATTAGAGTGGGGTTAGTTTCAGCTGTAAAGTGAAGTGGTTCAGTTATACATATACATGTATCTATTCCTTTTCAAGTTCTTTCCTACTTACGTTATTACAAAATATTGAACAAAGTTCCCTGTGCTATACAGTAGATCTTTGTTATCCATTTTAAATATGTCACTGTGTATGTGTCTATCCCAAACTCTCTGACTATCCCTTCCCCCATCCTTCCCCCTGGGAACCATAAGGTTATTACAGAGTACTGAGCAGAGTTCCCTGTGCTGTCCAGCAGGTCCTTGCTGGTTCTCCATGTTAAATACAGCAGTGTGTCCATGTCCATCCCAGACTCCCTGACTATCCCTTCCCCCATCCTTCCCCCTGGTGACCATAAGGTTATTACAGAGTACTGAGCAGAGTTCCCTGTGCTGTCCAGCAGGTCCTTGCTGGTTCTCCATGGTAAACACAGCAGTGTGTCCATGTCCATCCCAGACTCCCTGACTATCCCTTCCCCCATCCTTCCCCCTGGGAACCATAAGGTTATTACAGAGTATTGAGCAGAGTTCCCTGTGCTGTCCAGCAGGTCCTTGCTGGTTCTCCATGGTAAATACAGCAGTGTGTCCATGTCCATCCCAGACTCCCTGACTATCCCTTCCCCCATCCTTCCCCCTGGGAACCATAAGGTCATTACAGAGGACTGAGCAGAGTTCCCTGTGCTGTCCAGCAGGTTCTTGCTGGTTCTCCATGTTAAATACAGCAGTGTGTCCATGTCCATCCTAGACTCCCTGACTATCCCCTCCCCCATCCTTCCCCCTGGGAAGGATAAGGTCATTACAGAGCACTGAGCAGAGTTCCCTGTGCTGTCCAGCAGCTCCTTGCTGGTTCGCCATGTTAAACACAGCAGTGTGTCCATGTCCATCCCAAACTCCATGACTATCCCTTCCCCATCCTTCCCCCTGGGAACCATCAGGTTATTACACAATATCCAGCAGAGTTCCCTGTGCTGTCCAGCAGGTCCTGGCTGGTTCTCCATGTTAAATACAGCAGTGTGTCCATGTCCATCCCAG